>OY288282.1:81309753-81517253 GCA_958450335.1 Hibiscus tridactylites | reverse complement strand
AGAAAACTTGAAAAAAGATTATATTGAAAAACCAAATCACTTTGGAATTGTTTTGTTATATTAATCATATTTTTATATATAAGAAGAAGAGAAAAATTATTCAAAATCGAATCTAAGGCTTAATATCAAATCAGGACTACACTAATATTTTTAGTCAATATATCATAAGTTTAATTAACATTATAATCGTATTTTTAAATATTAAAATCCATAAAAAGCATTGATAAAACAATATATCATATGCCTATAACATCTTCCAAGTCATTGGTATATCTATACTATTTTCAAATCTATAATGTATTTTAGTTATTTTTGTTATATAATCAATTTTGTTTTTCTTTTCTTTTTTGAAAAAAAAAAAGGTTTCCACACCAAATGCCAAAAAATGGCAACTGGTTTTTGCATCCAATATCTCATTCTTAGCTGGTGTAATGTTTATGTAAAACAGTGGGCCAGTCTCCTTGCAATGTTTTTCTCACACTCTCGGTCTTTGTCCTTGTCGGGTCAGCTGGCTAAGTCCTCCTCCTCCGTCCTTTTTATATACGAACCACCTTCACCTATATTTCTCACCAATTTCTTCAGCACTCTCCTTTCTTTTACACTCCAAAAACCCAATAACAAATACATAAGGTAGCCCATGGCAAAATTTGGCAAGCTAACGAAGCTGAAGTCTGCAATAAAAAGATGGCCATCTTTAACCAAGCTGACCCGTAGCAGCAGCTCTATAGCGGCTGCCGAATCCGAAGACAACTCGGTTCCGGAGGGTCTTCACGCAGTTTACGTCGGGAAGTCGCGGCGGAGGTACCTGGTGGGTTCCGAGATCATTTGCCATCCACTGTTGCAAGAGCTGATCGATCGGTCCTCCAGTGCTGGCAATGGTATGGATGATGACGATGATGATGTCGATGACAATGACAACAATGGTGGTGGCCATGAAGTTGTGGTTTGTTGCGAGGTTGTTTTGTTTGAACACTTGCTTTGGATGCTTGAGAACGACGGGGATCAGTTGGGGTCCATGGATGAGCTGGTCGAATTCTACACTTGCTAACCAAAAAGAAAAAGAAAAAGCTTTAAAGCTTTTGTCAAAAGTTGTAAAAAGAAGAAAGATGAGGATTATTAATTAACCCCATATTACTGCAACTTCACTGGGATTATATTTTCTTGTTCTTTGTTCTTAGTTTTCCCTTTGATATAATTACAATTTTACAAACCGAAATGGGAATTAATTTGGGTTTTAGTCCATTTCCATCTTCTTTACTTTCTATGTCATGGAACCCTAAATAAACGATTATTCCAAAAGCTAGCTACTTCTGGTAATGGAGTGAAAAGGATTGAATGCGGGTTTGTGCTGGAAAATTGAGGCAAGTGGGGTTTGCATGAAGCTCTAAAAACCTGTACAATCGTTTTCTCAGACAACTGTAGTAATGAGTGAATCCAGATTCCAGAGTGAAGAACATGTTATAGTGTTTGTAGGTGCTTATGGTCCCCCATATAACCAAATCTCTTTCAAGATTTGCTCATAAATAGAATCTTTTAATGAGTTTTACATATATGTCAACATTAACAGACAGTTTTGCTAAAGGCCGGCTTCTTTTACCAGTATTGTTGGCAGATAAGCACTTCAATTTAATGTTGTTTTTGCAGCCATGGGAATCTGCATTGGAAGTCCGGTTTTCTTCCATATATATCCAGCAGATGAAAACCCTTTTTTCCTCTTCTTTTTACAGTTAATTTCCTAGTTTTTAATATGTTTTTTGAGGGGAAATATTGACTACAATTGTTTCACTTTTGAGCAGTGAGTCAATGTGTGTGTAAATCATATTGATTAACCTTTATTACACTAAAGGACAACACTTCGGTTGGTTGGCATAATGCTTCTTGCAAATTAATTGTTTTTTTAAGGATTAAATGACCTTCGTTGACAAACTTGTTTTAAGTATAAAATGAATCGAGTAGGTTGGACCATTTTATATTAGGGTTTTATTTTGATGCACAAGCTGTGTAAATTTTTTTTACACAATCATTTTATAAAATTTAAAATCTAAATCACAAACCCTAGCAACCTAAAACCTAAACCCTAAGCCCTAAACCCTAAACTCTAAATTCTAACCATAAACTTTAAATTATATACCTTACATACTAAACCGCTAAACCCTAACCTAAAATCCTAAACTCTAAACCCTAAAATTAAAGGGCTTGTGTAAACTAAAGTTTACACAAGCTTGTGCATCAAAGTATTTTCCTTTATATTATAACACACAAAATGATTGTTCATTTGTATCATCAAGCATAACAAAACAAAAGGATTTTTTTCGTTGCGCTTCTGATTTTTTAGGGTTTTATCTTAATTAATTTGGTTAATCTGCGTCGCACACATAATTTTATCTGATGACTTTCTCAGCAAAAATTTTCTACATGCACAAAGTCTCAAACTCGAGATCAAAGTAGAAGATATTTAATAATAGTGAGAAAATGTTTTTGTGTAAACTTAACTAAATGGTAGTGTTTAGACTTATTATATAGGGTTAACTACATAAATAGTACCCCACTTATTCTTGTGTTACTGATTTTGTACGCTTATATTTTGACAAAATGGTAGTTAACGTTGGGTAAAAATCATCTGCCCCTAATCATGCCCCTTTCTATGCCCCACACTAAAAATCACTTAAAAATTAAATTCTAAACCCTAACCTTAATTTTCATATCCTAAACCCTAAACTCTACACTATAAAAAATACATCATACCCTTAATTCCCTAAACCCTAACCACAACCCCTAACATTGAACCCTAAACTCTAAACCCACTATTTCAAAATGGGGGCATAAAATGAGACATGATAAAAGGGCAGACGATTTTCATCCAGTTAACGTTACGTTTTGTTTATATTTTGGTACCACGCCATTAAAAAAAGGGAAAACTACACCACTGGCCACCAAACAAATTGGGGATACCTATTTGAACCACCGAACTATAAAAAACTGTTGGGATGTGTGGGGCTCGATTCGTTCAACCGATTTTGCTCACCAAGTGGTGGAGAGGTGGATATTTGGGTGGAAGGGTTAAGGAAGCTAAAATGAAGATTGACACAATGATTTATAGTGGTTCAACCTTCTAACCAAGGTCTACATCCACTACCTTAGCTTCCCACTAAGGATTTCTCAACCAATTCCACTAATTGATTCGTCCCCTTTTCTAGGATTAGGAGGAAACCCTTACAACCGATCAAGCTTCTACCCAAGCCTTGATCAAACCCTCTTTTACAAAGAGATAATGAAAGCAAACTTAAACCCTCTAATAGGTGTTTGTTTGCACAATGAAGCACTCACCCAAAACCTAAAACACTTGAGCAAATTTGACAATTTTGGCTCACTAGTGTTTGTCTATACAAGAAATGACACTTTGAGCACTAAGACAATTTCTTGACCATTTGTTGATTGATAATTGAAGCATTAGTCTTCTCTTGATGCTTGGAGGTCCCTTTTATACTCCCAATTGAGTTTATAGCTGTTTAGGACCGTTGGAGTTGAAATAGAGTCGTTGGAGCCTTTAATTCCCTCCATAAATGCAGTTCTGCAGCTCCCCGTTTCGAAACGCTCGAAGCCGTTTCGAAACGCCCTTAATATAGAAAGAGCCGTTGCAGTCTGTCAGGGTACCCGTTTCGGAACACCCCCTTGCCGTTTCGGAACGCGTATCAGAACGCTCTAAGCCCGTATCGAAACGACCTGCATTTAAAAGTTAGTTGGGAAAGAGCCGTTGGGGTTTATGACCGTTGTGGTCAGTGCCACGTGGGCGTATCGAAACGGCCTAGCCTGTTTCGAAACGCTGGCCCCGTTTCGATACGAGTATCGAAACGTTTTGGCCACTGGAGGCACCTGTTTCGAAACGCCCTAAGGTGTTTCGAAACACTTGGTCAGTTTTGTGAAAATTGGCCTTTGAAAACATGAAAAACCTTTATGAAAAATTCCTTAAATATTATTTCAAGTTGTTTGGACTTTGGAAATGTTTTAAATACTTTTTAAATCAGTCCAAAACATTTTTCAATTATTATATCAAAACATTAGTTCTACAAAAACGTCAATCACACCACCGAACTTATAAAATCAACCTATTTTGACCACCGCCGTTAAAAACCTAACGGTGGAGTGACGGAACTGCCACGTGGCAATTGATGGGTATATTTAAAAATTACACATTTGGTCCATATTATTTACACATTCTTTCAATTTAGTCCTATTTTCAATTAATAAAATAATAAATTATTTAATTAAGTGATGACACGTGTCAAGACCTTATTGGAGGATTTTAATTATTTATATTTAATTTTATTAATTTATTTTCTCCCTCCAATCAGGTGGTGACACGTGTCACCACCAATTTAGAGGAGAAAAACAATATTTCCCTCACATGCGCGCTGGGGATTCGGACCTGGGTCTCCCAGATGTAAAGGCAACATGTCTGCCACTGCACCAAACACAACTTTGTACTATAATTCTCCAGATATAATATATATCTCTTATTAGTTTCTACATTTATAAACCAAAAGCTCAAACCCTAAACACTAATTTCACATATATAAATCCTAAACCCTAAACTCTAACCCTAAATATTTCAAATTAATTTCACACTAAATATTTCAAATTAAACCTCAAACCCTAAAATTTTCAAATTAATTCCACACTAAATATTTAAAATTAAACTCTAAACACAAACCCTAAATATTTCAAATTAAACCTCAAACCCTAACCTCAAACCCTAAATTTCAAATTAATTACACACTAAAATTTAGGGTTTAATTTGAAATATTTAGCGTGAAATTAATTTGAAATATTTAGGGTTTAGAGTTTAAATTAAAACAGTTAGCATGTAATTAATTTGAAATTTTTAGGGTTTAAGGTTAAGGGTTTGGGGTTTAATTTAAAATATTTAGCGTGAAAATAATTTGAAATATTTATGGTTTAGGGTTAAGGCTAAATTTGAAATATTTAGCATGAAATTAATTTGAAATTTTTAGGGTTTGGGGTTTATGGTTTAATTTAAAATATTTAGCGTGAAATTAATCTGAAAATTTTAGGGTTTGAGGTTTAATTTGAAATATTTAGGGTTAGAGTTTAGGGTTTAGGGTTTAGGATTTATATATGTGAAATTAGTGTTTAGGGTTTGAGCTTTTGGCTTATAAATATAGAAACTAATAAGAGATATATATTATATCTGGAGAATTATAGCGCAAAGTTGTGCTTGGTGCAGTGGCAAAGCTGTTGCTTTTACACCTGGGAGACCTAGGTTTGAATCCCCCAGCACGCAATGTGAGGGAAAAATTGTTTTTCTCCTCTAAATTGGTGGTGACACGTGTCACTACCTGATTGGAGGGGAAAATAAATTAATAAAATTAAATATAAATAATTAAAATCCTCCAATAAGGTCTTGACACGTGTCACCACTTAATTAAATATTTTATTATTTTATTAATTGAAAATTAGGACTAAATTGAAAGAATGTGTAAATAACAGGGACCAAATGTGTAATTTTTAAATATACCCATCAGTTGCCACGTGGCAGTTCCGTCACTCCACCGTTAGGTTTTTAACGGCGGTGATCAAAATAGGTTGATTTTATAAGTTCAGTGGTGTGATTGACGTTTTTTATAGTTCGGTGGTTCAAATAGGTATCCCCAATTTGTTTGGTGGTCAGTGGTGTAATTTTCCCTTAAAAAAATTAGCGGCATGCTGATAAGGAGAGAGAAAATCACATGTAGCAGGCTGCCACATCATTTTATCTCTCTTAGTCAGCATGTCACGTCGACGAAAATCATAAAAAAGCATATGTAGCATGCTGACTAGAAGTGAGAAAATGATGGCAGTCTGCAACATGTGATTTTCTCTCTCATTGTCGGGATGCCACGTGTGCTTTTCTCTCCTAGTCAACATGCTGTTAATTTTTTAACAGCAGGATACTAGAATAAAAACGAAACGTTACATTAGGTGTCATTTTACCAAAAAATAGTTGAGGTACTAAAACAGTAACGATGAAATAGGTGGGTACTATTTATGTAGTTAATCCTATTATATAAAATATTTTAAAGTCTACCGTCAAATTAAATTCTCTTTTTATTATCTTATACTTGGTATATTGAAAATAAATTTATACTACTAGTTAATTATGTTTTACTTAAAAATTCTATTTAAAAGAACATGAGAAACACTGAATTTTTATCAAATAATGTGTAAAATTCATAAAACATCGTTACTTTATCAAACTAAAGTCTAAATAAAACTAAATATTTTCATATAAAACTGAGAATCGAACTGCACTAAATTATCATGAACAATTTAAAACGTTTAAAAGCCAAGCCAAACCAATCGTTCAGTCCTAATATTGAACAAGTAAAGCCGTAGCTGTGAGCAAAACTCGAATCGACTCGAAAAAACCGAATAACTCGGCTCGACTCGAGGCAAAAATACTCGACTCGTTTTGACTCGACTCGAAATTTCATAAACTCGAATAACTCGAAAAAAATTCAAATAAAGTTTGAGTTGTGAAATGGAAATTCGGATAACTCGAATAACTCGAAATTTTTAGTAATTAGTGGATTTATTTTTAAGTTCGAGACAAGTCTCTCTATTTTTTATGATATATACATACTGATATATAAAAATATGAAGAAATATTGTCACATGTGAAAAAATATATATATGTGCATATATTAATTATAGTGACAGGAATTTTCTTTGTATGTGATTTTCAGATCAAGGACATTGCATTGAAAGCATCAGGAGCTTATAAAAACCGCAAGCCCTGTTCTGGTTCATCAAACCATAACCGGAACTATGTTGACTCTGATGCTGCCTCTGACTCAGCAAGTTTCCATTTTCTGTTAGTTTTTTCCCCTTTTCTGTTCTCACGTTTTAAAACTGAAAGTAACCCTAAATTCTTAAAATTGAAAATCCTAGCTTTGCATCGGGGATAAAATCCTCAAAAGCGATAATAGTCCAAAAAGATAAATTGAACAAGAATTCTCCCCGTTGTATTATATGATTTTGTAGTTCAATGAGTTTAAATTTTATGGTCTTATCTCATTTCGAGAATTTTATTAATAACATTTATCGATTGAGCTAAAATAAAGTCGTTTAAAATTAGAATGAATTTGTACCATAATATTATAAATAATTACAACTAAGTTCGAATAGAAACTCGAATAACTCGACTCGAATTTCTTCAACTCGACTCGACTCGAAAAAATTTCGAATGAAAGTTTGAATGATAAAATTAGACTCGTCAACTCGAATAACTCGAAATTTTTTGACTCGACTCGACTCGATTCATTCGAACGCTGAGCCACTAGCTTGGAATATATTTCATAAATAAATTGAGAGAGAACGGTAGGTTATGTTTACATATAACATTGATGAAATCAATGAAATTAGAGAAAAAAATGAAAGCAAAACGATAAATGAGTCGGAATCTACACGTTAGTTAAAATATGTAAGAAAATAATTTAAAAAATAAAACATTGAACTAATCGGCATTATTCAATATTAACTAAAATAAGTTAAAACTTATCAAAATTTTGACTGAAATAAAACCTAAAATATTTGTAGCCGGCGAACGACTGACTAACTGACTGAGTAAAACATTTAGAAAAGCAAGGTCGGGGTCACTATGAATTTTTTTTACAATTATTTATATTATCTAATTTTTTTTCACACATAAATTAAAAATCGAATATCGTTAAACACATGTCTTTATGTCTAAACAGTTCTAATGGTAACCGAGCTAAAATATAAATTGTAAAATAATAAATATATTGCATTAATCATTCTACCTTTCTTATTATATTGTTTATTATAGAATATTTCTTTATTAACTAGAATAATTAAGAGAATAAGTATAAAAGACATAACACACAATACAATACAAAATTAGCTTACAAATCAGTGAGCCTTTACATTTAATCAACAACTATTTTTATTAACAAGGGTTCCTCACCAGATTTATCAGGTGTATTTATACATTATATCAAATACAAACTTTAAATATATACATACTTTATATGCATTTAATATTATGTACTTTTTTTTATTATTAACATGGTCTAAAGTAATATATGTTCAATCTTAATACTTAATAAAACTCACGCACACCCTATAGATAAACTTATTTGAATATAAGCCTGTGGTCATTCATTGACTTCTAATTTTATGTGATTTTAAAACTGCATTATATTGATACAAACAAAAACACGTAATCTTTTAATTGTTTAATAAAATGATTATCATCTTATACAGTGACAATAGAAACTAAAAGTTTCCCCAAGCGCTTTAGTTTTATGGTTTAGGGTTTTAATTTAGGGTGTAGAGTTTAAGGATTTAGGTGTAGGGGATTATAATTTAAGGATAGTGGTTAGAATTTAGAGTTAAGGGTTATAATTTAGGGTTTATAAGTTAAAACTTAAATCCTAACCATATTACCCTAAAAAACCCAACCTCTAAATCCTAAATTCTAACCACTATCCCTAAATTCTAAACACATACATCTAAACTCTAAACTAAGACCTTAAACCCTAAAACTAAAGCACTTGTGAAAACTGAGTTTCCACTGCCGTGTATAGGATATAAATCCTTAATAAACATGATTAAGCACGAAAAATGTTTAATAAAACCAATTTATGTTTTGAAAAATGGCTTTATTCATCACATATATTTTTTCTTAAAAAGTTATTCTTTTTTTAGAATAATACTTGGGCCTTGAATTCCATCTCGGGGCCATAGTGTAAAATTACTACAGAAGCCCAAAATAGAAGCCGGTTTCTTCAACAAAAAATGTTGAAATCGGCCCAAAATAGCAGGGAAAAGAAAATGGAAAGTAAAAGATGTTTCTCCCTTCTTTGTTAGCAACTGTGACGGTGAACAGTCACTGACGCCGCTACTGCAACAGGTTTTAGCTGCTGCTCTTTGGCTTATTTCAATCCAAATCATTCTACATTTTCAAGTTTTTGTTTTGGGTGCTGTTGAAATTTGGAATTTCTTTTGAGAATTTAGGAAGAAATGTCAAGGTTTCGCGGGATATGGCAAGCTTCCCTGAATGCAACCAAGAAAGGTAAAAACTTTAGATTGTTAATTTCATTAATCTGTTTATTTTTCCTTTCGACTCATTTCCTTTGTTTCCCCCTTGCTAATTGATTTGAATTTTGTTAAAACAAATGAAGCTCTGACATGGAACGTTGAAGATTGGATCCCTCCCGCTGAGAAATACATATTTAATTTCAGTTCAAAAGAGGAGCTCAAAAAATGGCATCTTTATTCTGATGCTGAATATGGAGGTAACTCTAAAAATTCTCCCGGAATTCTTTCTTAACATGATTTTTTTGGACATTTTTCTAATAGTTTTGCTTTTCAGGGATGTCATCGGCTTCTTTGGAGATTAAAGATGATCCAAACAAATCAACTGGTAATTGTCAATTAAAGTATTAATGTTAAATTTGTTGTTTATTTGGTGTGTTTGTGAGTCAATTAGGGTTCATTGAAAAGGCACTATTTAGATGATTTTGTGCAGTTAATTTAATCCGGCATCCATGATATTGATACACTTTTCACCACGACAACTTCATGTTCCTTATTTTAATTACTTATTATGTTTCTGATTATGCATAACATATTTTGATAGGGGTTTTCTCTGGGAATCTTTCCCTGGATGTAAACGAGGGCACAAAATGGAAAATAACTAGGAGCGGCTTTTGTGGAATGCGATCCAAGAAGGTGAACAATAATTCCATTTTTCTTATAAAGGTACTGCTTGGTATGATGGATGGAAAGGCGTGAGAAAGGAAAATTTGTCAATCCAATGATTAAGCTACAAAATATGATAGTAGTTATGAATCTTAATCATTTGATTAACAAAATTTTCTGTCTCACGTCTTTCCAGCCTTCATACCAAGCAAAGCTTAAATTCTAGTGTGTCCCGATCGTAATGGTTCGGTTACTCTTACTGCATCAGTTTTAGATGGCGTTCATTTTTTGTTCCACCATTGAGTCTTTACTGCTGACTTTAGATAGATGGACAGGATTTTCCCAAAAAACAAAAAGGTATTATTGAAAGGTTATTATTTAGTCACCGAAATTATGTGCAACTATGGATGAATCTTGAAAGACTTTTTAGCTTTATGATTGTTGAATAAAAGCTTGTTTTCAAATTTACTCTTTCAAATACACATTTTGAAGTGATAAATGATAATAGTCTGCTCCTATGTCTGTAATATGTCTCACAAAGACGCTAGTTCTGGCCTACCCCTTCGCTAGCTCTCTTTAGAATGTCATTTTTGGAACTTAGGACTTTGTCTTCCCTTTCTTTAGATGCTTCATGGAGTTAAATGTCTATCTATTTCTATGGTATGGAAAGGCTTTATCAGTTCTATATTGTCTCAAGTGAGTTAATATCATTCCAACTTTAGGTTTCTTTGTAAGATTTCAAATGTAGAAACGTAGCTTCTTCAATCTCCATACATAAAACAGAATGTTTTTTCTTTTGGATTAAGCATGGAACAGAATATTTTCACTTTATGTACAGGGAGCATAAATTACTTTGGTTCTTTTGCAATAATTATTTGCATTTAGTGACCCTTGTTTCTTTCATTCTTATATTTGTAGTTTGATGGCTTCATTGATTTGGAAGCATATGATACAATAGCATTAAGGCTTAAAGGAGACGGGAGATGTTACATATCTACGGTGAGTTGTTTTCATCATATTGAAGTAAAGTAGTAAACAGATATCAAGGCTTTTACTTATGTTGTTTCTATCTTTTTGAATCTTATACGCTTACTTCTATGCAGATTTATACAGAGAATTGGGTGAATTCTCCTGGACAGATGGAAGATAATTCATGGCAGTCTTTTGTTTTTGTTCCCAAAGACAACTGGTATATTGCCAAGGTATCAATCTCATATTCTTAGCCATTGATGTTACTGTTTTCTACTTGTGGGGTGTATTTCAAAATACAACTGAACTCTTTAACATGGGATTTGAGTTTTTAATGGCCATATGGAAATTACCTAGAATGCTGTTAGGTAAATGACCATAAAAGAAATCGAAACCACGGCATGAAGTTACTAGTTATTTGCTGTTATATTCTGCCTAATATGGGTTCTCAGTGTCTTGACTTCCACTATAAATATGAAAGGGTATGCAAATGTCACGTTTTAGGCTTCTACTAGTCGGTAGGGTGTCAGTTTGCTTGGTTGCATCCCTTGTGATTATTATTTAGCGAAGGTGTTCGACTCCCGTGTCTAACACATATCTAAATATGGGGCATGAAAATGTTGGAAATTGGTGCATAATTGCAGATACCTCTGGATCAGTATTTGCCAACATGGAGAGGGAACGTGATAGAAGCACAGTTGGAGATGAATCCATCTCGTATACTCGGGATGTCTCTATCGGTTAATGCAGATGGTGGCGTGCCTGGTGCTATATCCGGGCCTGGTGATTTCAACCTGGAGATTGATTGGATTAAAGCCCTTCGTTCACAATGAATGTTTCTTCCCAACCTTCCTACTCTCGGGTCTTACATTTTGTGATCATAACAGTTTTTCTTCTTCTTCACATTTTACGAATTTACGTTACAAAAATAAAAAAGTTTTGGTATATCATATCATTACCGATTGCTCTGTTTTTATAAAAGATCGGATCAGTGAAATCTAAAATTAACCTTATTTTTAGTTAAGCAAGTGACACTAATTCAAATTTTAGCCAAGTGATAGAAACATTACACCCAACCAACTTATTTGATTTTGTCGGAAAAGATCGGTAATTGAATTTATTCATTTTTATAATTAAAAAAAAACTTTTTATAATGAATGAGATGGTCCCCCCCCCCCCCCCCCCAACTTTCAATATCACGCTATTAGACGAAATAAACATTTTTCCCTTTTCAATTTGCAGTTGGAAACTTCTCGAGAAAATAATAGTATAATCTTGAATTTAAATGGTTATTTGAAAATTGGAATTTATTGTGGGTGATGCAGACACGACACATTTAAGGGCGTAGATACATTACATGCATTTTAGATAATAATGGGAGTGACGTGGAAAAATATATTCCAAAAGTTGCATTAGCATTTAGCACATGCACAAACCTCCAATCTCTCTCCATAATATCTCTGAAAGATACCTTCACTTCGGAAAACACTGGAAACTTTGACTCACTCATGTTCTATATTGTCAACTAATTCAATCTACCACTTACAAAACCAAAGGAACGATATTAGTATTGCTAATTCTGAATGATAATAATTTTAATATATATATATATATATATATATATAATCAAAGGGATGAAACCATAACCTTTGAGATTTTCTACATTATTTTTAAATCCAGAATCCATGCAAATTGCAAGAGAAAGAGATGATGATGACAATACGCGCAAAGAAGAGGCACGTGATTTGGGCAGATTCCAAACAAAATTCACGTGGGCATTTATAAAATAATTCACAATTTTGGAGTTTGGACCGCAGTACTTTCGAGACTTTGCTGCTTCTCACACCGACAACCCTCTGTTCTTTCTTTCCATGGCTTGCTTTAATCCAATCCAAACTGTTGTAAACTAGGGTTAAAGATAGAATGAGGAAGAAGAACTTTGGATTTTATTGAATCAACTTGTGTTTACAGGGAATTAACGTGGCTATTTATATACAAAAGAGTGTGTGAAATAGGTGTGATGTTGACGCTAATAACAGCCCTTAACAACTCGTAACAACTTCAACAGCTTGCTAGCTACCTCAGCCCATAACTGGCACCTTTTAACCGTTTCACAGTTGCTCTCATTCTTCATACTGTTAACATTCTCCCTGCTTCTTCTTCTCTTTGAAGTTCTTCAAAAGTTTGAACATTAACACGTTGGCGAAATAACTGAAAATGAGAACTGGCCAAAGGTTTAGTAAATCCATCTGCTACCTGATGAATAGCAGGAACATAGTTCACCTGTAACATTTTCTCAGCCACCTTTTCTCGAACGAAATGCACGTCAAGATCCACATGCTTGGATTGTGCATGAAGAACAAGATTAACGCTCATTGAGACAGCACTAGTGCTGTCACTCCATATTGTTGGTACATTCTTTTGTTGGATGCCCATATCATTGAGTAAAGCTGTTAGCCATGTAACCTCTGATGTTGCCTCTGCTATACTCCGATATTCTGCTTTCATGGTGGATCTTGAAACGACTTTCTGCTTCCTGAAATTTCAAGTAAGGAGGTTGTTGCCTAGATAAACACAGCTCCCAGAGATGGATCTTCTGTCGTCTGGATCATTTCCCCAATCCGCATCAGCAAAAGACACCAAACTGGAACATCTTTCAGATTTCCTAAACACCAATCCATAACTTTGAGTTGCATTTAAATAACGCAAAATTCGTTTAACGGCATTGAAGTGTTCTTCACAGGGACTATGCATGAACTGAGCGACTTTATGAACGCTGAAAATGATATCTGGTCGTGTATGACACAGATAGAGGAGAGCCCCAACAATGCTTCTATAGCCACGAGCATCAGCAACAGGGCTGCCTGTATTTTGACCCAGTTTACCTGATGTGAGCATAGGTGTAGAAACTCCTTTTGCTTGATCCATTCTTACACGGGCCAAAAGATCTTGAACAAATTTCTACTGGCTTAGAAAAAGACCATTGTTGCAGCGTTTGACTTCTATACCAAGAAAGTAACTGAGGTTGCCCAGATCTTTTAACGAAAATTGTTTACTTAACAGATCAATTGTAGAAGAGACTTGAGATGTAGAGGCACCAGTGACTATAATGTAATCCACATATATTAAGATATATGTGTATTGATTATCAGAACACTGAATGAACAGAGAGGAATCAGCAGCTGACCTTCTAAACCCAATGTCGATCAGAAAATTTTTGAGCTTGGCATACCAGTTCCGAGGTGCTTGACGCAAACCATAGAGAGCTTTTTCAAGCCTGCAAACCAACTGAGTACCATCTGAAGCATATAGCTCAAATCCAGGAGGTTGCTTCATGAAAACTTCTTCATGCAAGTCTCCATTGAGAAATGCGTTGTTAACGTCCACCTGACGCAACGTCCAGCCTTTATCAACTGCTAAAGCAAGCACAGTATTGACAGTAAATGCTTTCACAACAGGGCTGAATGTGTCATGAAAGTCCCTTCCAGGAATTTGCGAAAAACCTTGAGCCACCAATCGTGCTTTATGTCGAGCCACTGTTCCATCTGCATTTTTCTTCAATTTGAATAACCATTTACATCCCACCGTAGCTCGACCATCAGGTAAACTGACTAACGTCCATGTGCCATTCTTTAACAATGCTTCATATTCTGCAAGGACAGCTTCCTTCCATTTAGGTTGAGCCAATGCTTCATGCACAGTGGTATGTATAAGATCATCAGAAGACGCAAAATAAAGCTTAGGTTTGAACACACCAAGCTTGCTACGAGTGAGCATAGGATGTATATTCTCTGACACTTCAGGAGCACGAGAGATGAGAGGCTGCACTATATCAGTGAAGGCCAGTTCTTCACCTAGAACTGGCGCAGTGGGATTCAGACCATTAGACCACCCTTCAGGAACCTCAGGGTGAGCTGAAGACACATTAGAGGGAATGTCAGGTGGGATAGAAGCAACAAGATCTTCAACACGAATATCAGGTGTAGTACAAGGTGAAGTGACCACTGCTCGTTGATCACTACTCGAAGGTGGAGTAGGTTCTGAAAGAACATCCAATGGTGAGTGAGTAGGAGTTGTGCTCATTATAGGACAAGGCTCGGGTGCAGAAGAAGTACTGGCACGATGTGTAGGAGCAACACATGTCACTGAATTAGGATTTTGTGAGGAAGAACTAGTAGCTTTTGGACCAACAACCTGCTGTATGCCTAGAATCAAGGGAATAGAAGCTGAAACTCTCGTAGTATTCGAAGCACAAGGTGAGGATGAATATTTTGCTTCAGCAAATGGAAATATTTCCTCATCAAATACAACATTACGCGAAATATATACCCTGCCTAAGGGATCAAGACATTGATAGCCCTTATGCATTGGGCTATAGCCCAAAAAAGTACAAGCAAGAGACTTGTATGAGAGTTTATGTGCATGAAACGGACGTAGGTGAGGAAAACACCTGCAGCCAAATACCTTCAAAAAATCATACTGAGGCTTGCGTCCAAATAAGATCTCATAGGGTGATCGACCTTGGAGGACCTGTGTAGGTAGTCTGTTGATGAGGTGAACATCTGTAATAACAACATACGACCAGAATCTGAATGGTAAGGAAGCCTGAGCCAACAAGGTTAAAGCCATTTCCACAATGTGCCTGTGCTTTCTCTCCACAACCCTATTTTGCTGGGACGTGTGAAGGCAGGTTACACGGTATACAATGCCAGCTTTATGCAATATAGGGGATAAACTTCTGAATTCACCGCCCCAATCTGACTAAACTTCCTTGATTGCAACCCCAAACTGAGTCTGAACCAGTTGCTGAAAGGCTTGAAATGCAGCCACAGCTTGGGATTTATTTTTCAACAAATATACCCAGCAGTGTCGAGTGCAAGCGTCTACAAACGAAACATAGTATGCATAGCCTTGAGAGACTATCTTAGCAGGTCCCCATAAGTCCGTATAAACAAGATGAAATGGCATTGTATAGGAAGTAGTAGACATTTGAAAGGGGAGTCGGTGGCTCTTACCCATCTGACAAGCAATACAATGTGTGCAAGGTTTATTAATCGAAGAAAGAAGACAAACATTAGTGTCTCTACAAACTTGCATTAAAGTATCAAACGAGGGGTGTCCAAGACGACGATGCCACAAACTATAAACATCAGAAGAAGATTGAACAGTATGTAATTGAGGTAAACTACATTTATTATGACTAAGAGGCGTCTTCAAAGGTTGATAGAAATGATAAAGGCCACCAGACTCAACACCACGCAGAAGCACAACACCATCAACTTCATCACGTACCAGGCATGATTGTGCATGAAACTCTAAGAAGACCTTGTTGTCTCTAGCAAGCTTCGAGACAGAAATGAGATTTTTAGTCACCTTGGGTACATGCAAAACATTTTGTAAAACAAGTGTACGTGGAGAAGAAAGCAACATGGATTGACCAATTCGAGTAATGCCAAGACCCGCACCATTACCAACAACCAACTTACCAGGACCAGAATACTCCGCACTGTCAGCAAGATTTGTAGCATCATGAGTCACATGGTGTGTAGCCCCGGTGTCCACAAACCAGCCATTGCCAGGAGAAGCATTATTAACCTGTGCTGGTGTCGAAGAAGGACCAACAGATGCCCCAGCTCTTGCACAGTGACATGAACAACCAGGATTGTTAGGCTCAAGAGCACAAACATTTGCAGCAGTGGACTGAACCTTGGAAGAGTCAGTTGAACGAGCAGTAATCCCAGGGAAAGACTCATCGAATCGGTACCAACAACGGTCAACTAAATGCCCCAGCTTACCACAGAGCTGGCATTGAGGACGTGGGCGACTAGAACGACCCTTACCACGTGAGGTAAAATTCTGTCGATAGGGCCTGGATGCATCGGACTCAGTCTGAGATGAGACACGAGATGCACCAGCATCAGTGACCTGGGCAATATGAGCACTGGGGGGAAGATCCGCAAATTGATTGAAGGTGTTGATCTGAGTTTCAGCATCAAACAGAACAGAGATCGCAGCATCCAGGGTGAACGGGGTCTGACTGGCAGTGATGACCGCAACAAATGGTTGATACTCAATCGGAAGCCCTTTGAGAATGGAGGCAATCTTCTCAAGATCGGAGACCGGACTGCCACAGGACGCAAGCATGTTACAGACTTCACGGATCTGAGAGACATAGGCACGCATGCTAAGATCACCCTTCTGAATAGAGCGCAACCGATAATGAAGGTTCATGGCAGTGGTAGTGGAGCGACTGGAGAAAAACTCGAGCACCGTCGACCAAATCTCAGCTGCCGATTCAGCACCAACAAACTGAGAAAGCAGCTGAGGACTAATGGTAGAGAGAATCCACGAGGCAAGAGCGCTGTCCTGAGCAATGAAAATCTCATAGTCTTCATTTTCGATCATCTCACCAGACGCGGATCGAACAGTGGCTGGCGGAGGCTTGAGGGCACCGGTGAGAAGCTTCTCAAGTCGATGACTCCTAACAGCAAGAAGGATCTGTTGTTTCCAGGTAAGAAAATTGGTTTCATCAAGAATAATGCTGATACGCTTGTTTGTGAAACCTTTGGAGGAGAGACTACTGGAGTTAGAAGTATCGGCAGGAGCAGAATCACCAGGAGCAATGGTATTATCATCAGGAAGCACAATTGTCGATCGAGGAAAGGCAAGATAACAGAAAAAGAAAACAGAAAGGAGAAGAAATGGCCTCAGGAAGGTCCGGCGAATGATACCATGTTGTAAACTAGGGTTAAAGATAGAATGAGGAAGAAGAACTTTGGATTTTATTGAATCAACTTGTGTTTACAGGGAATTAACGTGGCTATTTATATACAAAAGAGTGTGTGAAATAGGTGTGATGTTGACGCTAATAACAGCCCTTAACAACTCGTAACAACTTCAACAGCTTGCTAGCCACCTCAGCCCATAGCTGGCACCTTTTAACCGTTTCACAGCTGCTCCCATTCTTCATACTGTTAACACAAACCAAGAGAAAAATATTGCGTCTAAGAAACATCACTAATTAAGTTGTGCATTTGAGATTAGTTAGTTAATTAGACGTAGTCTCACGACAAGACAAATTAATTAGTTAATTAAACGGACACAAGTGTCTTAGTTTTCCCATAGAACCCGTTCAGCTATAACTAGGGTAATGCTTAATCTGGGAAGTGCTTATTCGACCGTCTTTTTAGATCGTGATCAAATGCATGCATTAACCGTGTATGATTAATTCAATCTTTGAATTTTCGGATGAATTATTTTGTTTAAATTCTCACCCACTGTTTCTACATCAATATTTATTTGTTTAGTCAGAAAAAGAAGAAATATGTCTAGACAATGATTGTTGCATGTTGAGTATGATGATAGAAATTTTCAAGGAAATAGAATGCTTTTTTATTTTTCATGATCATTGACTTTACACATTGTTTTTTTTGGTTGGGTATGTTATGTATTGCTTTTTTTTGGTATTTCAATGAAATCCAAGTTCATGTAGTTGTTTTTAAAAAATAACTTATTATTATTTATTAATATATTAAGAAGCTTTGCCTAACCGCAATTCTAAGAGCAGAGATTAGGTTTAATTAACAATGTAATAAAATTAATTTATTATTAGTTTGATTTGACATTGATTCTAACAAAAAACAATTATTTTTTCTTCGATCATCTTTCTAAATAGTGGTCAAATGAATGTGTACAGCATATTCATTAACCGTGTGGTTCAATCACACATGTATGCTTGTAAAGTACACATATCACATATGTATAGAATTATGTATATTAAATGGGTGTTCGGTTCGCATAAATGATTATTATATAATTATATATTATATGTTTAGAGTTAAAATAATCTATTAAATGACTGGAGCGACTTATAGCTACCTGATTAATAAGGTAAATGATCAGTTGAATTCGAGATCGTTTCGGTCTCTTGCTTTTGCTAGGCGTGTAACTTTGACTAAGTCCGTCCTACAGACGATTCCCAATTATACAATGAAGGCCTCTTGGCTTCCGAAATGTGTTTGTACAGAAATTGAAAAGCTTATCCGTGGTTTCATTTGGGGAAGTAGTGGAGATCGTAAGGAAATTAGCCTCGTACGTTGGGACGAAGTGCAAAGACCCATGATGGAAGGCGGGCTTGGTTTGAGGAAGTTGGAATTAGCTAACCAATCGTTTCTTATGAAATTAGGCTATCAGGTGCTTACGGAAAATGGTAAACTTTGGGTTCGGGTTGTTCGCGCTAAATACAAAGTTGAAGGTGTTTTGCCGGGGGATGTTTCGGTTCGTAATGGTAGCCGGTTGTGGGCTGGTATTAGCAATGTCTGGGATAACGTTATTGAGGGTATGAGTTGGATAGTTCGTGATGGGTGTACGGTGGATTTTTTGTATGATAATTGGTTAGGTGATTTGGGTCCGCTCGTGGGGTATTTCCAAGATGGAAGTCAGCCCGAGCCTTGTCCGGTGGTGGCCTATACGACAATTGATGAGCTATGGGATGTGCAAGCGCTTCGCGAGGCCTTGCCGGAGGGGGTGGTACAACATATTTTAGCTTGCTTCCCGCCTGCACATCGCCTTGGACCAGACCAACTTGGATGGCGAGACGATAGGCGGCATCGTTTCACCGTCAAATCGGCCTATCATGGTTTGTTGGGTGTTGGTGCTGAAGCCAATTCGGGGGTGTGGAAGTTAATATGGGCGTTGCCATTGCCTTATCGAATCCGCACTTTCATGTGGATTGTAGCGAGAGGACGGTTATTGACAAATTTAGAAAGGGTGCGGCGTCATATGGCTGATGATGATCGATGTGGGGTTTGTGGTAATGGTGTCGAAGAAGTGATCCACGTGCTCCGGGATTGTACAGTCGCGCGAGGGGTGTGGAGGAATTTTTTCAGCGAGAGCAGCAGCTTTTTCAGCTTGAATTCAGCGGACTGAATAGTAGCGAATGTAACGAAGGGAGGTATGTGTGCTGCTTATGGCCAGAATTGGCACCTTTTATTTTCGATCATTTGCTGGAAACTGTGGTCGAGAAGGAACCAGAAGCTTTTCGACCCAGATTATATCAAAAAGGAGGACTTGCGGATTGCGAGTATGCGGTATTTAGAGGAAGTTATAGCAGCGAATGTGAAAGCCGTTGGCGTTGCGAACACTATGGTTTGTGTGGCATCGCGGGAAAACCATTGGAAGTGTCCTCCAAGCGAGTGGGTGAAAATTAACGTCGATGGCGCTGTGAACCTTTTGACGGGCGAGGCGTCGCTGGGAGGGGGTCTGCCGCACAGATGCGAGTGATTGGATGGTTGGCTTTGCTCGTCAAATTGGGTGTTGCTCGGCTTTGATCGCTGAGCTTTGGGCAATTTTGGAAGGGCTGCTCCGTGGATGGAATTTTGGTTTTCGGAAGGTCATCATCGAGTCGGATTGTCGCGAGGCGATAGGCTTTGTCTTGCGTAATTCTACGGAACGAACGGATAACGCTTTAGTCGTGGCGATTGCGGATGTTATGAAACGAGATTGGGATGTCTCTTTTGAGCATGTTAATCGTGAGTCGAATCGTGTGGCGGATTGGTTGGCGAAGGATATACGGGGTGACGTTTTGTGCACAAAGGATTGGGTGGATCCACCGGTGGAAATTTTGGCCTTGCTTGACGCGGATAGGAATAATGGTTTGAATTTTCATTCGGATGGTATAGGTTGATGGTTGGGTGTTGCTTTTCCTTTGAGATGTTGGTTGTTTTGTTCGTTATCGCTTTTTCTTGTAGCTCTAACACATGCACTCTTTTTCCTCCGTTAGGTTTTAGGGAAATTTTTTAACGAGGCATGTGTTAGACGTTTTTTCCCTCATAATCGAAAAAAAAATAATCTATTAAGTGGCCAAATTTGAGGAATAAACTTTCAACTCTGGTTAATGAATATGGCTAACAAAAATGATTTTCTCGCAGTCCTATATAAATACTCACACATCAGTATACAATGGATATAAATACTTCCATATATTCAAGTCCATTAGCTTTAGTTCAATTCACCTGCCAAATACTTAATTCCCGGGTCCGTCTCTTACAGAAAAAGACAAACGAAATTGTGCATTGGAATTAAAACTATTGTTTGGCTGGTTCGAATGGTGTAGAACCGATGAGAAAGATAGAGAAGTAGACATACGGCTTAATTGGATACTTGTTTTATTACGTATAAAAAGGAAAAAGGGGAAACCCTATTTCAACCAAGTTGTAAGAGAATAATGGAAGTGGAAGTTAAACCACTTGCCATTTGGGTTTTGACAAAACTCTAACAAGCCCACCATCCTATCCCCATGGGTGGGCCCCTTCAACCAGTATCAAGTTGGAGTAAATAAATGTCGTGAAAGACACAAGTGAATTAAGCTCATTTTAATTAATAAAAATATGGAAACAAAGCTGTCATAAAAAAAGGGCCTTCTGTATTGTCACGGTGAATAAAGTACAGTCTGTGGATACGCAGATAGGCAAAATATCGCTGCCCTTTAAATCAATCCACACCGTCCATAGACCTCACCTTATCTATTACTATTATTTATTACCCCACACTTCTACAACACACATTTTTTTTATTCATTTATTTAATCCTTAAGCAAAATATAAAAACAATATATGAGTAAACAGATTCATGTATATATAAATACACAAGCACCAAACCATAGAAACTTGTATAAACAACAGGTTTCTGGTTCTGGAGAGATATTGGGCGCAGAGACCCTCTTAAGTCTTACCTTCCTCATCCTCACACAGATTACAGATTTAGCCCTAATCTATGTTTGTAAAACTCTAGTCTTGTTTTGACGTTTACATCATAGGTGGGTTTGGTTTGGTTTCTTGTTTTAAGTTTTGTTGTTGATATCTATAATTTGTCGACAAGACAAGGACTTTTGTTTTGGGTTTTCGGGTTGTTTGTTGAAGAAATGGCAAATGGAGAAGAGAAGAACAATGATTTCTATGCTGTTCTGGGTTTGAATAAGGAATGCACTCAAACAGAGCTCAAGACTGCTTATAAGAAACTTGCCCTGGTTAGATTTTTAGCATTTGATTTGAGTTTGTTTATGTTTCGTCTAGTGGTGTTAATAATTTTATACTCTGAACGTGCACTGAATTCAGTTAAAACTCTTGCTTTCGGCTTTTGGCTATGGAATTATATCCAGAGTTCATAAACCGGTGCCGGGTCTTTTTATTGGGTTTGAAATTTGTGTTTTGTTTGATGGGGCACAGAGATGGCACCCTGATCGTTGCTCTCCGTCGGCAAATTCGAAGTTCGTGGAAGAAGCCAAGAAGAAATTCCAGGCCGTTCAACAAGCCTATTCTGGTAATTTCCTATTATTATAATTCCTTGATTCAATTGCAATTTGCATTTTTATAGTCACAAAAGTTATGATTTATTTACTTTTCTTAATAATTTAAGTAGGAATGATTGGATTCGGCTTCACGAGATGATGTTTTTCACTTGGCTTTTTCTACAGTTCTGTCTGACTCAAACAAGAGGTTTCTGTACGACGTAGGAGTTTATGACAGTGATGACGACGAAAATGTAACTTTGCTTTGCTGTTCTCCACATCTTCTGCCTTTTTGTTATTCTTTATATAATATATATATTTAAATTAGGTTTATGAAAAGCAAACAGACAAAAGATGAATGGAATGGTTTGATTTCAGGGAATGGGAGACTTTTTGAACGAAATGACTGATATGATGATGCAGACAAAACCTAATGTAAGCTTCTTTCATTGTTTTCTGGATTCAGTTTTGATCTAATGTTAGTAAGATATATATTTGATACAAAATGTTCTCTTTTCTCTCTCTTCTAAATGTTAACGTATAGGGAAACGGAAAAGAAAGCTTAGAGGATTTACAAGAATTGTTTGAAGAAATGTTCCAAGCTGACATTGATTCATTTGAGTCCACATCTTGTTCTGCTTCCTCTTCGTTCGGGTCATACGGTGAGAGTTCCAAGCGGAGTTCCTCGGAGATGAGTTCAGGCGACACTATGCCGGACAGCTTCGATGTACAATTTAATGGTTTCTTTCTTGGGGTAAGTCGGGTTTTCTAAGACTCCGATCAACCTAATATCGTGTCCGGCACTCGGATTCTAGATCCTAGTAACATATGTAAATGTAATGCATGAAGAAGAAAAAATAGTCTTACAGAATACTTCTGTACTCTGTTCTGTGATTGAGGCAATTTTAGGACACATGGATAATTGTGTTTTTTAGCATCTAGTCCGGTCTCTTTTGGTTAATTTCTTTGTCCAACTTTTGTGTCAAGGCATCATGTGTCATAAAATAACATTACACCATGGAAGGAGCAAAACAATGGAGTAGGTATATGAGGTGTGGAGGAGAGACAGAGGTAAAGTCTTTGGTTTGTTTATTTCGGTTTCAACGTGTGTCGTCTAAAGTATAGATCGAAACCTAAGTGTTTATTTAAACAAAACATTCGGCTGTGGCATTTTATATTCTATGTTAAATTCCTTTTTCCCACCAGCATTTCCAGTCAACCGTAAAATTCTCATGAAAGCCGTTGTTTCCGTTTGATGTTTTGAAGCCAGATAGACCACAAGAAAGGTATCGAGCAACAGAGAAGAGCCAGAGGAGGAACTGCCGAAGGAGCCGGCCGTAGTAAACGCAGGAACGGCCGGAAGCAAAAGGTCTCGTCGGGACATGATGTTTCTTCCAACGACTATGGTGGCATTGCTGCTTCGTGATAACACCAGTTTCAACCGTACCATTTCGGCCAACTCAAACATAATTAACACCCTATGGCGGAGATGGTGACGGTCCGGTACCAAATCGACAATACCGATCGAAGCTAAAGTTATGGCAAGAAGATTAGTTTTGGTAAGAAACGAGGGAAAGTACTAGAGTTTTTACCATTGATATGATTCAAGGCCTGTGTAGCTGTGATTTACCATGTCGATGATTATTTTTTTTATTCGTAGCTCTATTATACTCTTTTATTTTGCCATGCCCTGTAATCCTAATTAACGAGTTTCTATTTAGTATTTACCCACTAAAAATGATTAATTTTCGGAGAGCACTTCCAAACAACAAATTACACCGAGCAACTAAACTGGAGACAGGCTGTTCTTGCAATGCTCAGCCAACAGTTTTCATTTTTCAAAATATTTTGTGTACTCTTTGGAGTTCAGAGGTGAAGCAGGGTTCATAATTTTATATCATTTTTTGTGAGTTTGTATTCATTTTGATTCGAGAAACTACATATGTTTAATTTTATATTATTATCTTAAAAGATTAATTCATATTTAAATCCACCGTCACACCTGAGAGAATGAACATGCACGACTTTTTGTTTTGGCAATGAGAGATCGAGATTGTCAGTGTTACTGTTTAGATATATAGCCACGTGGTATAAAACTAATGAAAAATAACATTAATAATAATTAAAGTATATATTTTTAAAATTTTGAATAATATTTTTCTAAAAAGAAGTGCAATTAATATTGACTGTTAAAATATATAAATAATTTAATATCTTTATAATACGATAAAAAAAAAAAGTAATTTAATTAGGGTAGGCAAAAGTAAAATACGATGGGCCCAAACTAGAAACCAAGGTTACAACTTACAAGTTGGCTAAAAAGTTGGATGCCAAGTTGCCAAGGGTCTACTTTTCTCCGCATTTTCTGTAACTTTCCACTTGCCATACAACTTGGCAACTTGCATGGTTTGTGTTCCATCATTATCATTTATCACCATTCACCTCCATTAAAAAAAAAAAAACAAATCTGGCCTCTGGTCAAGGGTGCTGTTTGATTCCGTGTTTGAGTTTTTGTTTTGTTTTGTTAAAGTTATTATTTTTTATTAATTCAACTTAATATATTTTTCAATATTTACATTGTTGTCTTATTATATATTTAATTTTTATATGACAATTTTTATAAATTATATAATGTATAAATATAATATAAGATATTACAAATTTAAAAAAAAGAGAGACAAATTAGATTTGTGGTAACGTTGAAGTTTGAATCCGACTAACATTTTAAATGAATCTATTTTTTCGTTTAAACTCATTTTTGTGTTTAACATTTTTATCCAAACCCTCGTTAATTTTAAACTAGATTCCGAACTCAAACAAAGAATCTCACCCTTAAACAAGTTATGTTACAAATAATTTGTAACCTTAAGCATGTCCTTTGATGTAAAGTTATGACAATGATGGGGGGGGGGGGGGGGGGGACTAGTTGTTGTAAAAGTGTGGCAAATTGGACAAGTTGTAGAATAGTTGGGATACAACATTAGTTTAAAACAAAAGTAACAAATTGATGTTTAAAGTTTTGGGTACAGATGTTAACAACATTTATTTTTTTTTTAGTTTTAATTATTTAAGGGCAACAAGTTGAGTGTTTTGAATAATCTAAGATTCATGCCCCAATGAAATGGATTGGTTTTATCATTGTTCACAAAGTTCTTTAATTATTTTTCATATTTAACCATACGACAAGCAAGATGTTGCAAGTTGGGTTTCATATGTTTCCATGTATTGATCTATAATTTTTTAGTTAAGTAGTTTTGGCCTTTTCTTTCCTTCCAAGAGTCATTTGTCTTTTGTTATAATGTTCTAAAATAAATAAATGTAAATATTTTTATAATTTTAATATTTTAACAACCATAGTTTTATATTTATGATTCATTCGTATAAATTGTGAAGGTCGAATTTTAGGTAAAAAAAAATATAACTTTTTGTTTTGTGTAGAAAAACAATTATTAACATATAAAAAAGATAATTTTTTGGATTAGTACGATAAAAATATTTGACTGATTCAATAATTTACATACACGAAAAATTTAATTATATTGATGAATTCAACAAATTATTAAAATATTATTGTAGAATGTAAATAATGTTGTTAGGAAGTTTGTTAATATGTTAGTTAGCAGATTAGTTAAACAGTTAGCTAGTTGGTTAATCTTTCTAGTGAGTTCTTCATCTTGTATATAAAGTTGTAATTCTCTTCTATTTGAATAACAAGTCCAAAAATTAAATTAGCTCACTCTCTCAATATGGTATCAGGCTAGACGATTTTTTGGGCCTCAGAATTTTCGGCCGGTTTTTTTTCATTCCCTCCAATTCCTCAATTCCATCGTCTTTCCAAATTTTTCCCCAATTCTCTCACGCTCGTCCCTTTCTAGGGTTTCTGTTTCTTGTTTTTTTTTCTCTTCAATGGATGCGTTAGATCTCAATCATCCTCTCTATCTTCATCCTTCTGACACGCCCGGAGCTTTGCTCATTTCTCATCAACTTTTCGGCATCGACAATTACAGCATGTGGAGTCGTTCAATGCGGATTTCTCTTCTTGCGAAGAACAAATTGGGCTTCATCGACGGTACATGTTCTCGTGCTGATACGGCCGCCGATCTCTGCGCTCAGTGGGATCGTTGTAATGCTCTTGTGCTCTCCTGGATCCTCAACACCGTCAGTCGTGAGTTATCTACCGGAATTGTTTTTGCATCCAGCGCCGCCTTGGTATGGGATGACCTAAAAGAGCGGTTTGATAAAATTGATGGCTCGCGCATCTATTTTCTTCATCGGGAGATTGCCTCTCTGGTTCAAGGTGACAACTCCATTTCTGTTTACTATACTCGTCTCCGACTGCTATGGGATGAATACGCGGTCCTCGTTCCTCTTCCATCTTGTGAGTGCGATGAATCGAAGGATATTGTTGCTCATGCTCTTCAGCAGCGCTTGTTTCAGTTTTTAATGGGCTTGAATGATTCATATGCCTCGGTCCGTAGTCAAATCCTTCTCATGTCTCCTCTCCCGACTGTCAATCAAGCTTATGCCATGGTGGTTCAGGAGGAATCTCAACGCTCCTTGGTTTCTTCCATTTCCCCTGTTTTGGAGTCTTCTGCTTTTTATTCCAGTGGTGCCTCTGTTGGTAATCGTCGTTTCAACGGCGTGTGTTCTCATTGTAAGATTCGGGGTCACAAGAGGGAGCAGTGCTATCGGTTGAATGGCTTTCCTCCTGACTTTAAATTCACCAAACAACGGGATTCTCGTTCCTCTAATGTTGCTTATAATGTTACTGATGATTCTTTGTCTCTTCCTTCTGATTCTTTGCCTGCAGTACCTGTCTCTTCATCTTTGCCGTCTTCACCCGCTTCGGTGTTTACTCCGGCACAGTACAATCAGTTGGTTAAGCTTCTTCAGCGTTTTCCATCCTCTGAACCAGTGGTAAATCTGGCCTCGGCAGGTATCTCTGCTTGTTTATCAGTTGTTTCTGATAAGGATTCTTGGATCTTGGATACTGGTGCTACAGATCATGTAGTATTTGATTCTTCACGTTTGCATAATCTTGTTCCTTGTGCTTCTACTCGTTTTGTTTCTTTACCTGATGGTACTCATATTCCTATTACTCATACTGGTTCCCTTTCTTTAACTTCTGTTCATATTCTTCATGGTGTTTTGCTTGTTCCCAGTTTTCAGCATAATTTGCTTTCCATTTCTAAACTCACATCTGATTTACATTGTTCTGTTGTTTTTACTCCTGATTTCTTTTTTCTTCAGGATCTCTCCAGTGGGCAGATTCAGGGGATTGGTAGACGCAAAGGAGGTCTTTATTTCTTTCCTTTCTTTAGTTCTTCTGTTGTTTTGCCTTTTGCTTCTGTTTGTACTTCTTCTACAAATGAGACTGTTCTTTGGCATGCTCGATTTGGGCATGCTACCACTGTCAAATTGAATAAATTGCATTTTTCCCCTTCTAAGCATTTTCATAATGATCACATTAAAACTTGTCCAATTTGTCCTATGGCTAGGCAATCTAAGATTCATTTTCCTATTAGTCAGTCTAGATCAACTTCTATTTTTCAGTTAATACACATTGATTTGTGGGGGCCTTACAGGGTCTCTACTCATAGTGGCCATAGATTCTTCTTAACCATTGTTGATGACTTTAGTAGAATGACTTGGGTACATTTGCTGAGATTGAAATCTGATGTTGTAGTTCACTTAAAATCTTTCTTTAAACTGGTTGAGACTCAGTTTTCTGTTTCTGTTAAATGTGTCAGAAGTGATAATGGATTTGAATTCTTTAATAAAGACTGTGCTTCTTTATTTTCTGCTCTTGGTATTGTTCACCAGAGTAGTTGTGTCTATACGCCTCAGCAAAATGGTGTTGCTGAGCGTAAACATCGTCGTTTACTTGAGGTTGCTCGTGCTCTCAAGTTTACCTCCAAAGTTCCTATCAAATTCTGGGGTGAGTGCATACTCACAGCCTGTTACTTAATAAATCGTTTGCCTTCCTCTGTTCTTAATTGGCAAACTCCTTTTTTCCTTTTTCATGGTCATCATCCTTCTCTTTTGCATCTTCGAACCTTTGGTTGTTTGGCTTATGCCAAAAAACTCAATTATCAAGATAAATTCTCCTCTAAGTCTATTCCTTCGGTTCTGATGGGTTATTCTAACACTCAGAAAGGTTATTTGTTGTTTGACTTAGAGTCTAAAACTTTTTTTGTCAATCGTGATGTTCTTTTTCATGAACATGTGTTCCCTTTTCATTTTGATTCTCCATCTTCTTCTTTTTTTCCTTCTCCACCTGTTTTTATTTCTGATTCTGATTTTTTAAATACTTCTTCTGATTCTGACTCAGCAAGTGTCCCACATTCTCCATCTTCCCAACCTACTTCACAACCTTCAACTTCTTCCCAACCTACTTCACAACCTTCAACTTCTTCCCAACCTACTTCACAACCTTCAACTTCTTCCCAATCTTTAGTTCCTTCTCAACCTTTAGTTTCTTCTCAACCTTTAGTTCCTCTTAGGCATTCTTCTAGAGTTCCTAGGCCACCTAATTGGTTACAAGACTTTGTTTGCTCTCACCAATCCTCTGCTGCTCCAGGTTTGCATTCCATTCTTAATACTGTATCCTATAACCATCTTCCTTCTCATACTTCTTCCTTTATTGCTTCTATTTCTTCTCTTATTGAGCCAAAGACTTATTCTCAAGCCGTTAAACATCCAGTTTGGGTTAAAGCCATAGAAGAAGAATTGCAAGCTTTAGAATCTAATAATACATGGACTGTAGTTCCTTTACCTCAAGGGAAAACACTTGTTGGCTGCAAATGAGTGTATCGAATCAAATACAAGGCTGATGGCTCGGTTGAGCGTTACAAAGCCCGCCTTGTTGCCAAGGGTTATAGTCAACAAGAGGGAATTGACTATGTTGAAACCTTTTCTCCAGTAGCTAAAATGGTTACTGTTCGTGTTGTATTAGCCCTTGCTGCTGTCTATTCTTGGCCTCTTTTTCAAATGGATGTGCATAATGCCTTCCTTCAAGGGGATCTGTTTGAAGAGGTGTATATGGAGCTTCCTGCTGGTTTTTGTAGTCAGGGGGAGCATCTTGCATGTAGACTACAAAAATCTCTTTATGGGCTTAAATAGGCTTCTCGACAATGGAACATGAAGCTTACTGAAGCTCTCTTAAATGCTGATTATGTGCAGAGTAAATCTGATTACTCTATGTTTACAAAGAAGCAAGGAAGCAAGATTGTTGTTATGCTCATCTATGTGGATGATTTGCTCATCACAGGAAATGATTTGCTGTTAATCAATGACTTAAAAGCTCTCTTAAACCAGAAGTTTAAGATGAAAGACCTTGGAAATTTGAAGTTTTTTTTAGGTCTAGAAGTTTTGAGATCTGCACAAGGCATCTTGTTAAATCAGAGAAAGTATACTCTAGAGCTGATAGAAAATACTGGTTTAGGGGGAGCTAAACCAGCATTAACACCCTTGGAGAAGAATTTGAAACTGACTACAGTAGAGTATGATGCACCTTTATCTCATCCTCCTGCAGATGATCTGGTTGAAGACAAAACTCAGTTTCAGAGGTTAATTGGTCAACTGTTGTACTTGACACACACACGACCAGACATCACCTACGCCGTTCAGCATCTCAGTCAGTTTATGCAACATCCCAAGCAATCTCATATAGACGCTGCTCTGCGAATTGTGAGATACTTGAAGAAAGAACCTGGCCAAGGCATTTTGCTTAGCAGCACTAGCAAATGTCAGTTAATTGCCTTTTGTGATTCAGATTGGGCATCTTGCCTAATCTCAAGACGATTTGTGACAGGTTTTTGTGTTAAATTGGGTGAATCTCTAATTTCTTGGAAATCAAAGAAACAAAGTACAGTTGCTCGATCTTCAGCCGAAGCTGAATATAGAAGTATGGCATTTGCAGCAGCTGAGATTGTATGGCTTAAAGGGTTATTAGACGAGCTTGATGCAGGCATTGAACTACCAGCTACTGTGTTTAGTGACAGCAAGGCAGCTCTCCAAATTGCTGCAAATCCAGTCTTCCATGAGCGCACAAAGCACATAGAAATAGACTGTCATTTTATCCGAGAGAAGATTCAGGCTGGTTTGATCAAAACGGAATATGTCCAATCTTCAGAACAGTTAGCTGATGTTTTAACAAAGGCTCTTGGGATACAGCAACACACTATACTAATCAGCAAGTTGGGGCTGAAGAACATCTTCCAACCACCAACTTGAGGGGGAGTGTAGAATGTAAATAATGTTGTTAGGAAGTTTGTTAATATGTTAGTTAGCAGATTAGTTAAACAGTTAGCTAGTTGGTTAATCTTTCTAGTGAGTTCTTCATCTTGTATATAAAGTTGTAATTCTCTTCTATTTGAATAACAAGTCCAAAAATTAAATTAGCTCACTCTCTCAATAATTATTCATATAATTTTTAAAGGTAAAAATGTTTCATTAAAAACTTTCATTAAACCTAATTGGGAAATCATTCATATTTTTATAGTGTGTTAAACTACTATAGTTTAGTATTAGTGTAAATGAATCCATTTCTTAAGTTATATATTAAGTTTTAATATCTTTAAGTCAATCAAACACTAAAATTTGTTACCTTCATGATTGGAACGAACGAATGAAAACATTTTATGAAAAAGGATTTGTATTCTATATAGATTTTCGCACTCTCGTTTTTAAATTCTAGAAGTAACTTTTAACTCTTTTGTTTATAGAATGTTTTATTAATTATTTTGGACTCAGATAATATCTAATTAATCCGTGATGCCAATTCAATCAAAAATTTTATCATAACTATAAATGCAAGATGTAACGACTAAACTATGAAGAGAACAGTGAAAGCTTGACCCAAAAAATATTACAAAATATTACAATATATATATATATATATATTGATCCTTATAAGTTTAAATTTTTTAAAATGATCTCCCAACAAGTTTAAACTTTTTAAAATGTGTAATAGAGAAAAATATTTGGTAAGCGCTTTAAATAATTTCATTTATAAGAAAGGAAAGAAGCCAATGATTGAAGGAGAGTAATGGACCTATGTTCGGCGAATGGAATATATGACTGGCAATGAGTTAGTGACCGAATTCAATAATTTTAGGGCTTGTGAAGTGGACTATGTGTTTATTTTTTCAAAGTAAAAATTCTAATTTAAGTCTAAGCATTAATACCGTTAAAATTCCGTTGCTAATTTCAGATCCATTACAGTAAAGCATTTTCTTTATTTCAAATTGTAAAGTCCCCCAAATAAATATGTCCGAGCGTCATCGGAAGGCTAGACATTATTGGGTCAATTTATTGAAGCTTCCACTCATGTCAATCCAATCTTTCATGGATATGCCTAACCCAATTGCCCAATCTTCCATTATTTCTATAGCATTTTAATATAAAATACCTTTCAATACTTTATTATCACTTGCATTGTATAGGGGAAGGCCCAACCTGTTTTGGACTTGAATAATTAAAAAAAAACCCATCTCTTTGAAGTCCACAGTTTTTGTTTAATGGCCACCATTAGCTAGAAAGGTGCCCAACTTATACCATTTGTCATATTCTAGTATTTTCTTTAATTTTTATTTTTTAAAAAATTAAAGAAAAATTAATTTTATAAAAAATCAAAATCTTTAATTTCTCTAAAACCCCCAAATCCAAACCCTAGATCCCTAAATTCCTCCCCTCCCACCACTGCTTCAACCACCATCGGCCACCCTTGCCTTCGTCGCCCCCCCAACCGAAAGCCCATGATTTCGTCGTAAAAAATTGGCGAATAAACATTCGATTGCTTTATCGAAGAACATTCAAAATGAAAAAAAAAGAGACCGGTTGGGCTTCTAATTGATGGCTAGAGGGTGGGGGATGTTGAACGTTGAGGTACCCGGCGCTTGGGTGGTGAACGGTGAACCGCCGACGTGTGGGGGATGCCGAACGGTGATGGAGATGTGATTTGAAGCTTTGTTTGAAGGAAATCAAAATTTTGGGGGGGGGGGGTTAAGAAGTATATAATTTATAAGTAATTCAGAAATTAAATGAAATATATAAAATAGGTCACGTGTCATGTTATAATTGGTTAACGGAAAATTTTTAACGGCCGTTGATAGAAAAACTTAATCTGAGTTACGAAATAGAATATTAGGTATTAAAGTGGCCCCAAAAAACGTTAGACCCCAAATTAAAACAAAAAGTATAGGTTGAGATTTTTTAACTATTAAGCCTTTGTTTAAATATTATAAATTCTTAAATGCTTGAAATATTGTATTTATTGTACTTATTGTATTTTCATATGGGTCCAAACTCATAGATTTTTTTCACCTTAATTTAAATAAATTTTATATTTTTATTAGATATAAAAAATAAAAATTTTGTTAATCAAACGATTAATATTTAACTAATATTTTTATTTTGAAGTTAAATTATTAGTTTAACAAAATTTTCACCCTCGAGTTTTTCAATCCTTTATACTATGCGAGCCTAAGTGTCTAATGTACGAGAAATTATATCATAAGTCCGTCCCGTCATAATTTTTTTTAAATTAAAGTCTACACAAACTTGCGTATCAAAATAATTTTCTTAAATTAAATCCATTTATATTTTGTTGGAAAAGTATCTAAAATATTGTTCATCGTTAAATGGTTGAACGAATTTTTAAGTGGTCAATTAATGTCCAACTGCATGTCTCCTGATCAGCTGGATTAAGCTAAATTAGATTCTGAAAAGAAAAAAGAAACCCCTCAAGGGCCAACCTAGTCAGACGAGCATCCCTTTTAATTTCTTAATACGAACAAATTATTTGTTTTATATTTTATAGTTGAAATATAAACAAAAACATTTTATTAAAAGTAAGTTTAAACCGAATTCAACCCTAACTTAGAAAGCCTTGTCCAAGTCCCGGACAGCTTTAGGAATGCAGATCGGAATTTGTTATTAAATTTTTATAGTCAAACCTTAAAACTATAATTAATTCATGATTTTATTTTGAGTACGTAAACTAAGTCTTAATGCAAAAAACAGATTTCGTTGAATCGGATTTAAAGAAATCAATATATATGTATATATATGTTGAATTCCTTTTTCTATTTGTATAACTAACATTGAATTTCAATAAAAATATAAAATGAGGGTTTATCAAATGAATAATGTGGAGTCTGCTTATCTCCCATCTGGTAAGTCATCGTGGACGCAAGAAAACAACACAAAAGTCATAGCGGCGGGGCCATTTACAGTGATGGACCGGCGAGAAATTTATTAGGATTATTGAAAATTGCAAAAGGGACCATTTCTGATGTTAATTTGACACCCAATCTATTTTCCAACTTCTACTTTAGTTCCCCCCCCCCCCCCCCCCACTTATATTTCGGTCCACCTTATTTGCCAGTTTCCAATCAATTTTCTATGTGATATATTAATTACATATGTTTCATATCTAATTATAATGTTTGATGACCATACATTTTGGTTGGTGTCAATAAAATAGAATAAAAATCTCCCATCCCCAAACAAATGGGGTCTCTCTGCTTGCACATTAATTGAGAATTCGAGGTTGGTCCTTAAACCCTAAAAGAAGCAACAGCGAAAAATCCATTGGTTTTTTTGCTTTGACGAAAGGCTGAGCATTTTGAAAACTGTTTGCAATCCAATAAATATTTCTAAAAATCCAATAAACTATATTTAATAATTTGTATTGTTTTATTATATCATATATTTATTTAATATTGCATTGCAGACACATCGCGGTATCAAACCTATCTATGAACTATCATCGTAAATTATATATATTTAAGAATAAAAGCAATTAAGACAATTCCTCATGAACACAGTACAGTCTTGCTATTAATGTAAGAAGTTGTAAGTTGATAAGATTAAGGAAATTCAAATATCTTTAACTTACGCTAACATTATATAATATTGGATGCTAGAATAATATTAATCTAAACCAACTTGAGACTAACTAGACGCACTATCATTGTCACGTGACCAAAAGGGGTCCTACGCTTATAGCTTACTCTTGCTTAAACCAACTCAAAGGCAAAGCAGTGGCGGTCCGGCGGAGCCACTCGGAAGATTGCGGGGTCTATTGCCTCAAAAAATGAAAAATATTCCTATATGAATAACTTTTTTATATATATATATATATATATATCTCAAAAACAAATACTTTATAAAAAAATAAGTTAATATGTAACATCTTATTAAACATTTCAAAAATTCAAATCTTTCCGTTGTTTAAAAAAACCATTATTTTAAAACCAACAAATGCAATAACAAGGCATGTTATTCTTTCAAAAAGAAAACTGAACTCGTACCTTAAAAAATACATTGTTAAGAGGGAGAGCCACAAATCACAAACATGAATCCTAAAATAAATACGTACTTAGCCAAAAAAATCATTATTTTAAATTCCTCTCGGTCTCTCTTGTATTCTTTTAAAAATCTTTATATGATAAATAATAATCTTTTAAAAAATAAGTATTCTTTTATTTTTATATTATTTTTTTTCCAAATTTTATTGATTAATCTCTAAAAAGTTAAGCTTACAGTTTTGGTTGTAATAAAGTAAAATCTTCATGCAATATTAAGTTTTTATTAATTAAATGATTTTAGGTATCGATTTTGCATGAAAACATAACATCTTAATTAAGTAATAATTTTTAAAGTTGTCAACACGAATCTTTGAGAGAGAAAAAATGATATTTGAGTGCCTTTATAATCCTGAATTCCTTAAATATATTAAAATTTTAACATAATTTTAGAAATGATTTTGTGTGTGAAAATTACTAATTATATGTTAGCTTTCATAGAATTTGCGTGTTTAAAGTTTATATTTACTTGTTCTAAGTGTTAGACACATCAAAAAGTATAGTTGCTAATTGTAAAAAGAGTATGAGTTAAACCACATAATGTAGGTGAGATGTTAAGTTTTTTTTTTACCTTTAACTAGTGGTCGAGAATATTATTCTCACTTTGAACATAAAACAGCATTAAAATTTTGTTATAAACCTCTAGAACTGTATGTGATTTTATTAACTAATTTTAAAAAATATTTATAATATATTTTATACAAGATTTTAATAAAATTATACATTGTGATGACCACTCTAAAGTTTTAAACTCAACTCAACATCAGATTCAGAGTGTTGGTATATCTTAATTAAAAATAATTACAGGAGTGTTGGTGGATGTAGATTTAGTTTCAATCTTATCTTATTGACGTGTAAAGCTTATATCTATGAGAGTGGGAGCCACATGTTCCCACCCACTTCTTCGCCAATGGCTCCGACTGGTTTGGGTTTGTAGTTCAGCTTCAGCTTGTCTTTCTTCATCTCGGCTTAATCTATAGTATAATTAAGTGTCATTAATATTATGCACTATGATCATTAACGTATGCTGTATTTTTATTGCACATAGAAATAGTATTCTTGCTGATGAATTTGGTAATACCCAAATTTAAGATAACCTTTTCAAACTTAATAATCCATTAATGTTTTAAATTAATGGTTAATCATTTACTAATATAGTTACTGACAGAGATAGCAAGATAATTGAGGTGTCAGATAACACTAAAAAAATTCTTAAAATTAATTTTAATATAGAAATTTTAGTTATAAAATAAATTTAATATTATTTTAAAATAGTATATTATTTTTTAATTTGAACGCCGTAATTTATATTTGACATTTTTGATAAAAAAATTACATTACTTTACTAAATTTTAACATCATAATCCATTTTTTAAATATATCATAATTCAAATTTTCTGTGAGTATAATTACAGCGCATATTTTTTATGCATGTGTATCTATTTATTTTTATATTAATATTTGTTAAATCAATTAAACAAATTTGTGTGTTTCACGGTTATTTCGTCTGTGAAAGTTATCCTAATTTAGTCATTAATCTTTTGATAACCATTTACTGATAAATTACCATGCTTCGCTTAGTTATTAACACCAAACTAATTTAGTTTTAGGCTTCAAGTATCCCAAATTTAACTGGGTGGCTCGAAATGAAGCCATATGAGCCGGAGCCATGCACCCCAAATTTAGCCATCTCCAAGAAATGAGCTTCAACGCCCATTGTCTTGACCCTTCCTCTATAAAAAAGCCCTAATCCACCATTTTTCTGAGAATAAGAAACAAAAACTCTTTCAACAATATCCCCTCCACCTCGCCAAAATCCATTTCTTCGTTTCCATCCCCTCTCTTAGTAACAGTCGTTTCTCTGCCGGATCACAAGAACAGATATATATATAGCAACAAAACGAAAAACATTGATATATATATATACATACACACACGAGTAAAATCGTTTGTTTGTTTGTTTTACGGCTTTTGAACGGTGTTACGTTATAGAGAGGAACAGTTTGGTCATGGGGATCCTAGACAAACTTTGGGACGAAACGCTTGCCGGCCCTATGCCAGAAACCGGCCTCGGAAAACTACGCAAGTATAATTCCTTTTCAGCCACTCGATCACCGCATGCTCTTGTCGATACTAACAAGGTGATGATAACCAGGAGCATTACCATTCTTAAGAGTAACCCCGGTTTGAAAAACCTATCTGTGGAGCCCGGCTCACTTCCCGGTTCTCCTTCCGGGTCTAGCAATCCTGGGACACCTTTGTCACGTATGTTCCATTTTCACGTTTTCTAATTTCCTGCTATTATGATTCCTTCATTACCAGATGTTTAGAAAATGTTTTACTGGTTGCAGCGGGGACACCATCTGGGGATTTCAGGAGATTCACGAGAAGAAAATCGCCAGCATTCCAACCAGAAGAACCAAGAAGCCCGACCGTTTACGATTGGTTATCTCTCTCTCTTTTACTTATGTTTTGTTCTAACTTCTAAGTAATGTTTAAGTAATTATGTTTTGTTGATATTGTAGGATTGTGATGAGTGCTTTGGACCGTTAAAGATAGAAAATTGGCGACTTTTCTTACCAAGGATCGACATATGAAAGAAACGTACGTTTTGTACATACATCAAAACTTCTGTTGAAGTTTCACTATATATATCCTATGCATATATATAACTAATAATTATGATAACGAGAGGATCGGATGATTTGAATGAAGAATCGCAAGATCCGTCGAGAAAATATCACTGCAATTCTTGGAGTTTCCGACAGAGAGAGATGACCGGCGTAGGAGCTTGTTCTGTACATCAATCTCACTTCTGTTTTGTATTTCTACTTTTCTTTTCTTTTCATGTACATATGATTTGTGTGTGTTTTACTTTGTCTTGGCTTTTGATCTGTACATATGGGTCTCTGTATATTTACATCCTCCTCTAAGGAAACTCACTATATATTTTGCAGCTTTGAAAAATATGAAATATATACAAATTATAACCTTTTAATTTATCTTACTGGTTTTTTTCCTCCATTTTTTGAGGGAGAACTATCCCTAGCGAACTAATATAATTACCAAAATATCTTCGTACATTTATATATTGTTTAGATTTTGATAAAAAAATATATGTAAATTTTAATATATAAAAATACTAAAATTATAATATTAGATTAAATTTTAATTTGATTTTTATGTTAATAAATTGAATGAATTGGTATTTTATTCGATTGTTTTTCTGTTTTAACAAAAAGTCTGTGAAAGAAAATAAAAAGTTATGTTAAATTGAATTAAATCAGAATCAAGTTTAAAATAAGTAAAATTATATTTAAACTATAATTGGATTAAGTGACAAAAATCACCCCGACCCATCCGTTGCCACTTGCCATCCATATATCTTGGCTGGATTTGATCCCGGGAAAGTGGGGGCAAAGAGAAGAGAAATCTGAAGCATCTCCTCTCTATTTCTCCCCCGCTAGCTTTGAGATAAATCTAATTATCTAAAACTCTAAATGTGGGTCTAATTTTGTTAGGATTTTCTTGACTTTGTTATTTCTTTATTTTGTTTTATATTGTGTTAGGTATGTTGTCTCCCTCGTGCATTTATTTTATGTTATATATAGTTTGAAAATATGAATATTAAATTTTGTGTTTAAACTATAATTTAATTAATCTAAAAGAACACAAGGAATGATCCCATTGATAAAAGGTAGTATGTTGCACCGAGGTGACATAGTTCAAAGTTTAAACAACTTAGTATGCAAATATGCATGAATTTATTCACTACACAAAATTTGGTATATAGCGGCACTTTTAGCGGCGTTTTAGAGTCAAACGCCACTAATTTTTAACATATTGCGGCGTTTATAAATAAAACGTCACAAATAACAAACGTTGCGGCGTTTTTTTGGAAAACGCCACAATAGACTCATCTTTAGTGGCGTTTTTAGAAAAAACGCCGCAATAAACCTCTCTTTAGTGACGTTTTTATAATAAACGCCGCAATAAATCTTAAGTTAGTGGCGTTTATAAAATTAAACGCCGCAATGAAAAATAAAAGTTTTATTTTGAAGAAATATCAGCACTGTCACTCTCTTACCCTCATCCGATCCCCAAATCAAAACCCACCCTTCATCTCAGTCGTCACTTTTCTTTTTCCCAATTGATTTGTCCATGCTTGAATCTTTCGTATCTGTAAATTTTTTATTAAACTTGTTCATTTTAACTTAAAAGCAAAAGCATAAAAAGAATAGTAATGAAATCGGCGTTTTCTAGGTTTTTTTTCATCCGTGTCAGGAAGCAATGGCGATGGCGGCTCTCAGACGTGAAGGGAGGCGTTTTGCCCCTCTGATCTCTCCCCGCCAAATCACCGCCGTCCGTTCCTCTCCTATCACAGTTATTATATTTATCGCAGTTTTAGTGGTATTATATTCAGAAAATTAAAAAGGCTATGAAGATGGTTGCTGCCTCAAAGCTGAGAGCTGTTCAATCTAAAGCTGAGAATTCTCGAGGCCTCTGACAGCCATTTACCTAGTCCCAACTCATATTTCTTCCACTTCAAACCCTATCAAAACAAAAACAAGACATTTTTTGCTGTTTTTTCAGTTTGATTTCATTTGTTAACCCTATCGAAGTAATTTTCAGCCTTTATTTTCTTCTAATCAGATAAAGAAGACGGTTTGGGAGTAGGATATCCCCCTCGCTATCTCGGGTCCTATTTATTAATTTTCTAGTGGGGAATCTAATTATCAGGTAAGATTCTTGTTATCCCACTTCAAATCTTGCTGCAAATTCGTTGCATTGTTGCTTGAGGTATTAGAAATGCATTACTGTTTTGATTCAAAATTGGTGTATGACAAGGGTATAGGTGGTTGTATGTTAATGGTTGTCGATGACAGCATGCTTGTATTTAAAAAGTAAGGAATGCTAATTTTGTAACCATTAAGTATAGAAAATAGCATGAGAATTTATGGAGTTTGAATTGTTTTTTTTTTGCTTTTTTTTATAGAAAAGAGTTGTTCAAGTGAAATTATAGAGTTAATGGTTTCTGTACTGATTGATTTATTTTCATGTTGCAGATTAGTAGTGGAATTTTGCAGCTGCAGGCTCTATTTGAATCTTTGTTTGATCTCTGTACTGTTGAAAATGTGAGTTACAAATTTCATATTTGAACTTGGTACGAGTATGGTTAAGGAATCTGTAATTTTAGTTGTTGAAGCAATGTGTTGTTAACCTTTTTCGCCTCATATATAATTGATTGCATTGTTTGATATATACTAAATTAACATGCAATGTGCTGTAATTTTAGTTGGAAGATGAATCTGTAAATTAACATGCTGGAGACTTCCCTTTATGAGTTTATTAGGAAAGAGTATTAGTGGCGAACATTGCATATACAATCATGGTCATGCATAGCTTTCTTGTAACTATATTTTGCTTAATTCTAAATTAAGAGTATTAGTTGGAAGATGAATCTGTAAATTAACATGCTGGAGACTTCCCTTTATTTATTTGTTTTTCTGTGTTTGTTTGTTCTGCGGGGATTACAGTTGGTGGAGAATTTGGCTGATGCGATTTATAATGGAGCTCGGGATCAACATTATGATGCTTTGGTTTGTTGGTTCTTTTATTTTTCAATTTTAAGATTGATTTTAGTGTTTATTTTGAAGGCTATTGATTTTGTCTTGTTTTACTTTTTTCTAAGGTTTGAGTAAGATTAATGAACTGAACAATCACTTTGAGAAGTGCCAGCGGCTTTTGAATTGGATTGTTGCATCACTTAATTCTAAAGCTATGGTAAATTATCTACTCTTCTTGTTTTCGTTATTTAATTTTTATCTTTTGTTTTATTTGTTATGTGATGTTGATGAAAGTGATTAATAATGATGCAAGCTTCTGCAAAATTTATAGAAAAATTTGCTTCTTTCCTGTCAATTTTAGAAATTGTATATCCTTTATTATTGATGATAGATTCTTAAATGTGTTGACATATCAGTGTGCATACTAAAGGCCTTCTAAAATATACCTTCTATTTTATTGTATAGGGAATCAACAGGGACAAAGTTGAGCAAATGGAAGCTTGATTAAAGGAAGATACTATGTTGGAAGCTGCTAGGTATTTCCTTTGGTTGCATATTTTGTTTATCGTGACTTTTAAATGTTCATTTGTTGTCTTTACGAATGTTTTCCCTTACTTTCATGATAGCAAACTTTATTTTGAAATATGACATAGCAGATATAGATTCTTTTCTTGTCCATTTTTAATATTATATCCCCATCGAATAGAGAAAAAATATAGAAAAGAAAAATGCCTTTTGAGAACTGATTTTTTGTTGTGGCATATAATCTTACTTGTTACTTGGTTTGATATGTCTTGCTTGTTCTGGTCCCTTTTGGAAGAAAATTAGACCAGTTTTTAATTTTGTTAGCTCTCAAGACACATCATTCCTTAGACAACAGGTACCGTAGAGTTACTAACAGACTTTTGACTCATCGACACATTATTCCAAAAATCTTATTTATTGTTTTGCTCTGTCATCTTATGCATTTCTCCTTAAACAAGATCTCTTTTGAATGGCTTTAATAGTCTGCCAAGTTCAAATGAGTTAATAAGAGATCTAAAAAATGTAGAAAGGATAGCTGGAAATTAAGCTAAAACTTTGTTGACAAATATTGATACAAACTTCTTTCATTTTTCAGGGTGGTGTGTCACCAAAAAATGCACCTGATTTTGTTGAAGAAATTGTCAAAACTAATGCCACAACAGAATGATTTGATGTTATTCCTTTATGCCAAAGAGTTCTTTCTGCTTTGATAGAAGAAGATGAAAGTGAAGAATATGTCCTTTTACTATGCAAGTGGTGATTCCTATCGTGTAATTAAAAAATGATTCATATTGTGGTTCTTGAATAGTGATGATTCACATTGAAGCTAAGAATATGTCTATATAATATAATATGTTTTGAGTTTTTTTTTTGGGGGGAAACATGATTTTTTGCGGCGTTTGTATAAAAAACGTCACTAAAGAACATTTATTTGCGGCGTTTGTTAAAATAAACGTCACTAAAAAACAATTATTAGCGGCGTTTGTAAATACAAACGCCACTAAAAGTACACTTTTTTTGCGGCGTTTGTGAGTACAAACGCCACTAAAGGACAGTTATTTGCGGCGTTTTCTTTTACAAACGCCGCTATAGGTCTTGACTTGTTGCGGCGTTTATAGCTAAAAAACGCCGCGAACTATTGCGGCGCCGTTTTTAGCGGCGTTTTTTTAAGCGCCGGGAATATTTTTAGCGGCGCTAAAAAACGCCGCTATAGATCTAAAAAAACGCCGCTAAAGACCTATTTTGTTGTAGTGATTCATATTTGAAACCGGACACAAATACTATATTTTTTTAATTTTATAATTGAAATTCTAAATTTTGATTACTTATTTTTCAAAACATATTAATTAAAACCAAAATTTGAATTCACTCAAAATCTTAGAATTCAAATATTAAATGTATATTTTATAATTTTTTTGAATGATCTTTAAACCTCTAAATATGTTGTAACTCCACTCAATTCTACAAACCTTCAAAGTCCTCAATAGTCAATATGGATGTCAGTTAAATTAATATTCAATTAGTATTAGTGATAATAAAACTAAATTATAATTTAGAGAGATTTTGTTTATAATTTTTTACTCGTTAATTTTCCGTTTTAATAATACATTTTTTTTCTAAACCATAACCGAATTCAAAGTTTAGTTCAATTAATTAATCTTAAATTTATGAGATCAAAGTGAATCAATTAAATAATAAAATTCAAAAGTTAATGATATAGGAAAATACTTTGATGCACAAGCTTGTGTAAACTTTAGTTTACACAAGCCCTTTAATTATAGGGTTTAGAGTTTAGGATTTTAGGTTAGGGTTTAGGGGTTTAGTATGTAAGGTATATAATTTAAGGTTTATGGTTAGAATTTATAGTTTAGGGTTTAGGGCTTAGGGTTTAGGTTTTAGGTTGTTAGGGTTTGTGATTTAGATTTTAAATTTTATAAAAGGATTGTGTAAAAAAAATTTACACAGCTTGTGTATCAAAATAAAACCCAATGATATAAATATCGTGTATACAAAATGTCGGTAGCTGTTTTTATCAATTGACGCTTATTTTCAGGGTCATATATATGTGTATGTATTGAAGGTCATAAACGTATATTTTAGATTGTTAGTTCTGGTATAGAATAGAATTGATAAGTTTTATTAAGATTAAAGGGCTTATTTTATCATCGAGTTTGACCTCACTTTATAATGTTGTCTTTCGCGCGAAACACATTTAATTAGGTTTTTCAATTCGCACATTACAGTAAATTAGCCAGTTGACCATCATTGACTAACGGAATCGTTAGTCTGGCCGTTAACTATTAACGTGTAAGCTGTTTTCGCTTACGTGGCATGCCATGTCAACGTTGAAAAGTCAAAATGCTGACGTGACAAAAATTAAAAAAAAATAATTTTTTATCTTATTTTTCATATTTATTTTTATATTAAATTGTAACCAATCAGATAATGACACGTGATAAAAAGCAGTGTACAATACTTTACCACCAAATTAACCTTTCAACTTTGTAAGCAAACACTAAATATAATATATATCCTCATCCAAATAACATGCCTACTCTTCTTCTTCCTTATTCCTTATCGATCATGTGCCAGCCATAAGCCAGGTTTTGGGGATGTATCCTTATTCCTTACAGATGGGCCAAGCGAAACCAATAGTAGGGGCATGCATAAAAAACACAGATATGTTTGGATTTTGAATAAGATGAAGATGAACAAATTGCACCTTGCTTTGCTTCCAATTCTGTCCCAAGACCGCTTCGTTGGGCCCAAAACATGATGAAAGATCTATTAAACATCAACCTTGCCTAAATAGTTTATCTCATTCTAAAACAGCAGGCAGATTCAATAGTTGGGCTTCCCATCAATTGAAAACAAAAGCATAGAATAATAATTGCTAGATTTTCTTTCTCTTGTATATAAACCATGAAAATATAGTTGAAGTAAATAAAAAGAAAAATTACCCCCCCCTTTCCCTAATCCCTAGTAATTAACTGGGAAGAACATGGGGCATAGAAATCTAATCCTCTGATTGATGAGATATGGGTTTTATTAACTAAGTAATCAAATCAGATTATACCTTGGAAAGGGGAACAAATCCAATCCCATGATATCATTTTGTTACTTTTCAATGATAAAATAGTCAAATAAAGGTCCAAACCATAAGAAAAAAAAAGGAATTCTTTACCCTTTAGCTTTTCACACTCCTTTTGCACTTGTGTCCCGGAATATGATTAATTCAAATACTAAGATATACCACAATATTTCCTTGAGACAACTGTCAAATCTGCAGGGAAAGCACAAACGTTTGGATTAAAAAAAACAAAGGCCACAGTAAAAAAAATCCCCAAAGTCCAAGTTGAATGATATCAAATGTCGGAGAGAAAGTCAGGTAAAAATCATAGTTACTTCAAGTAAATGACATGCTTTTACTTAACATTTCAGTCAAGTACGTGTCAGCTATAGAATTTTCTTTTTTTACCGTAAAATCTTAACCACCGTAGAAAGTTCAATGACCCCATTTATCTGATAAAAATCTATCAAAGATAGAAGAGTTTAAAGAAGCTAAAAGAAATGAATCAAGGTGAGCTGAAGAAAATATAAGAGTCTGACTTGAAATAGAAGGAAAACTTTGTCATGGAACCAAAACCTCATAAATTTAAAGATTTTTTTTTAAATTTATGGTCGCTTTTTTTCTTTCTTATTCTAGTTTTTCGTTTTTTGCTAATACATACGTATAAAACTAAAAAGGATTAATATCTTATACACTGGCGGTGGAAATTGAAAATTCTACAAGCGCCTTAGTTTTAGGATATAGGGAGTTAGTTTAGGGTATAGGGTTTAGGGGTTAGAATTTAGGGATAGTTGTTTCAATTTAAGGTTTATGGTTAGAATTTAAGGATAGTTGTTTTAATTTAAGGTTTAAGGTTATAATTTAGGGTTTATAGGTTAGGATTTAGTTTTTAGGGTAATATTGCGATGATTTAGATTTTAACCTATATGTCTCTAATAGATAATATTTATCCAATTAAAAATTAGAAATTTCCGATATTATAATGTCCCTAATAGATTTATTTGATTAGATTTCAATATTTTTATTATTATTATTTTTTTAATCTAAATTTGAAACGAATGATAGATAAAATATTTGTATATTTCTTAAGAGAATTGAAAATGAATCGAATTAAAAATTAATGTTAATCAAAATTTTATTTTAATAAAAGGTGAATTTTTCCCTTAATTGATAATAATTTTGACTATAAAATATTTGTGGTTAGTTGAGAGAGTTATGATACAAATGATAGTTGAGAGAGTTATGATACAAATGATATTTTCAACTCTTTAGTGAATCACAGCCGTCCATTTTGCTTGTCCAATGGCCTCCTTGTTTGCCAATAATATAAATTCAGCCACTTTTTTCCTTTTGGATTAAATCTTTGGTCTCAAAAATCATATTCAAAAGTTCTGACATTTTACCGTTTAGATGTCAATACTCAATATTAATATTAAATTAACGGGCATTTATCATACCTTAATCGCATGGTTTGGTAGATAACTAAAAGAGGAAAATTATACTTTTCCATTTCTTTCTAGTTTCAATTCATTGTTTATTAACCGAATCACGAGTAAAATAATAAAATATTTGGTATTAAATTTTCAATTAACACTAATTCCGGATAAATAACCACAACTCATAATCTTATAAAAGCAATCTTAATTTCTAATTCTTCTAAAATAATGTATTAATTAAAGAATATGGGATCAATCTATACCGCAAAGTAAGGGTAGGTCTACGGTGCGACATGATCTCGGTATGGCACCAACTGAAAAATGTTATAAAATACAGAATTTAAAACCGAAAATGTTATATTTTTTAACATTTTAGGTTGGTGGTGTCACGATAGTATCGATACTTAGAAACAAGTTTCGATACTTACAAAAATCTAAAATGTTATAAAAAATGATAAATATCGATACTCGGAGCTAAATTTCGATACTTAACCACCAATCTAAAATGTTATAAAAAATATAATATTTTCAATTTTTAAGTTCTGTGTTTTGTAACATTTTCGGTTGATGTTGGACCGTAACCCTACCGCGACTATCCCGTACCACAGACTCCACCTAAAAGTTAGACATAGTTGTCTTGAATCTTGATTGCTCTGTTTTCTTAGGATACCAAATTATAATGCGTTTATCAATACGTGGAGAAATCACGACGGTGAGATGCTTGTTGAGATTTTCAATTTCTACCTACTGGCTTTTTCATTGCTGATGAACGGTTGAGGAGAGCCAAGTTGCATTTGTTTTTCTAAGAGGTTCTTTTATGATTCTTGTTCTGGACCAATTGTTTTTGTTACTCTATTCGTTTCATTAATAAAAATTTAGTTATTTGTAAAAAAAAACGTGAAAAGTAATTTATTACTATTTATTTAATTTATCAGAGTATTTGTTTAACCTTCAAATTTTAAAATTACAACTCATTTAACATTTAGTTTGGACAAAAAAGTTGTTAGAGAAAAATTAAGGGTAAACTACACAGTTGATCACCGAACTATGGGGTTGGTGTCAATCTTGCCACTATTTTTTTTCGTCTCAAATACACCACACAACTATTTAAATGGTGCCACGTTTGCCACACGCCGTTAAAAAAACGAAAAAATTGACGGAACTGTTAAAAAAATTGGTATAATTACACATTTGGTCCTCTATATTTATACAATATATCAAAAAAATTGGTATAATTACACATTTGGTCCTCTATATTTATACAATATATTTATACAATAATTATACCAATTTTTTTGATATATTGTATAAATATAGAGGACCAAATGTGTAATTATACCAATTTTTTTAACAGTTCCGTCAATTTTTTCGTTTTTTTTAACGGCGTGTGGCAAACGTGGCACCATTTAAATAGTTGTGTGGTGTATTTGAGACGAAAAAAAAATAGTGGCAAGATTGACACCAACCCCATAGTTCGATGGTCAACTGTGTAGTTTACCCAAAAATTAAAGGCATGCAGATGGAAGCGATTCACTCCTTTTACTTTTAAAAAAAGAGTCGTTACAAAATAACTACTGTAAGAAAAATGAGTTTATAATAAAAAGTTTTATCGAAAAACAAAAAAAAAGGCCGTGTTTGGTAAATAGCGGTTTAGGCAAAAATTAGAGGTTTTAGGTATAATTAGAGGTTTGACTAGTCAAATCTGTTAATATTGGGGTAAAAAAAGTTAATTTTTTAATGTAAATAATAACATATTAAATAGCGGATTGGGGTAAAAAAAAGTTAATTTTGAAAAAGCTCCTAATATGAGTTTTTTGAGATTAGATGTTTGATATTAGAGTTGTAATGACTCTTTTACCCTTAACAATTACAAAAAATCTCCAAATAACCTAAATTAAATAACAATATTTTTTAATGTAAATAATAACATATTAAATATTGGACTTGCTTGTTGTTACTAATAATTTATATGGTGAAATTTGTAAGTTAATTCTATTTTTTTATTATCACATATTTATATGTGCATATAAAAAATTTAATAATTATATAAATAATAAATTAATATATAAATCTTTCAAATATGTTTAAAAAATTTATATTAAAAAATAATTTTTACAAATCTTATTAATATTTATTAGATACAAAATATTAATAACTGATAAATTATTTAAACAAGTATTAAATATAATCATGTCCTTATATGTCATTTTGTTTGTTTAAATAATCAAACAGCTATCATCTATCAGTTAATTTTACCAAACACTTTTATACAATCAGCTAATACAATTCGCTAGTCAAATCAGCTAATGCAATCAGCTATCCGCTATCAGCTAATGCAATCCGCTATCAGCTATCTACTAATTGCCAAACAGGGTCAAAATTTCAAGAGAATAAAAAAAAAGAAAATTTCTCATTCTGAAACACATAATCTTCTTATATACTCACTTTGCAACACGTCGGATGGCGACTTCGGATAAGATAAACATAATATTTGTTAGTTAATAGGTGAATTTAGGGCTAACGTGTTTAGAAATAATTAGATATTTTAAAATATATTTTTTGAATATATTAGTTATGAGGGTATAACAAAAAAAAATGTTGCTCTTTCGTTTTTCAGGGCTTTGTCCTGACTAATTCGGACTAATCCGTGTTGTTATTGTATACTTAATTTTGGTAGGTGAGTCTCTTAGCAGGAATTTTTTGCATACACAACACAACGCCTCAAACTCAAAATCTTATTTAAGCGATATCAAACTGTTTGTCACTTAGACCATCCTGTTAGTAGAACAACAAACTTATTTTAACATGAATGTAAATTAAAAATTAAAAATCTATAAAATTTCGCTTGATAACGTAACTCCCCTTATTTTGTTTTTTTTATAATAAGCCACTGAATTTTTATTAAAATCATAGAATATATCACAATTACTACGTATCTAGGAAGAAGAATAACGAGACTAATCTGTCAAAATCTCTTACAACCCCAAAACAAAACAAAATGAATACTTTTATAGAGATAATCATACCATCAAAATTCAGAAGCTTTCTTGAATCTCCTTGCCTCTATCTAATCGAGACGCATAACGGGTGAAAATGAGTGGTGAGCGACCCAAACTATCAGACAGAATGTTTCGTTACTTATGGCTAATTACATCGTCAAACAACTATCAACCGAGTGAAGATCTAACTTTTCATGACCACCGAGAAAATTATAATCAGAAACTAGCGCCGTTAAAATCTCTTGGCAAGCAATAAACGACCGCTAAGGTATACTGAAATCATATTACAAGGACAAATGAAACGAACCACAATAAAGAAAACATGTCACAATAACAGAGTAAAATATGTGTCACGGGGATCTAAGAAACACGTGCTACAGAGGCAGAAATTTTTTATTAAAATATAAAAATATAATAAAAATAAATCTGGTGGTCGACAACCAATGTAGAACACCAATCAAAAGAAAAAGAAAGAAAAATTGTAATATGCAGTGAATAGATGACAAGCGAGGATAAAAAAAATTTAGGGTTAAGAGGAAAGAAACGAATCTAAGACTTGTAAATTTCTAAAGCTTGATCCTACAGAGAATACTACAGTGTGCATTTTTAGATCTCCATATTGTTATAATTCGGGAGTGGGTTAGGGCGAAGTCATTTCTTTAATGTTTATTCTTCTCTTGCTGTTATTATCCACCAAAAAACCAAATTCTTGGTGGGATGCCGTTAGGTACAAAATGAACAATAAATTGTTAGGTAGACTTGATAATAATAAAAAACAATAGACAAACAATTTTTTTTCTTATTTTAATTACTATTTTTTTGTCTCATTTAATATGTTCGATTTTTTTGTCAAGTTTTTAATCTTAATTTATTATTATTTTAAATTTATTATTGATAAAAATGTAAAAAAAAATTATGTTTTAGAAACCTTCAATCAAGTAGTTTAATAATATCTATTTTATAAATTTTAATTAATTAAAATATTTAAAATAATTATAGTCAGAGTTAAAAAAATAACTTTTAAAAAGTCAATACTAGACATATTAAGTAGGACGGAAAAAGTATTAACCAATAAAAAAATATAAAAAAAATAAAAAAGCACATCAATAAAAAAATGTCTTCAACCCCTAAATTCCATGGTCCTACCAAAGTTAGAATTTGGCATTGTGATTCTTCATGTGACGCACTATGGTGACAAAAAAATTGAAAATCATGTGAGTTAGGAATTTTATCTTATTTCAGTCACATTCCTATTCCTTCTAGCCATTTTTTAGACTCAATAAAAAAAACAAATAAAATATCAAGGGTATACTTTTTTTCATCATAATATCAAGGGTATAGTTTGATGCCACAATATAATTACATGAAAATGCAATTACTACCTTAATAGTTAAACTCACATGTAATTATAGAAAATTATAATTCTTTAACCATACTAATTGATATGGTGTAATTACATTGTAATTCTATATGTCATGCTTGGTAGTACAAATCGTGATTACACAATTATATAAATTTGAATTTTAAAATGATATTAATTATAAAATTAAATAATGTAATTACATTGTAAATTGTAATTTTATGTCATAGGTGCTATCATACCAATACTAATACATCGGATACCGTCAGAACTTCGTAGTTAAGCGTGTTTGGGCGAGAGTAGTACTAGGATGAGTGACCTCCTGGGAAGTCCACATGTTGCATCTCTTATTTTGATTCGTGGTAAATTTTTAGAGAATGAGAGAAGGGACGACGGCCGAGGGCTGGAGGACGTAAGATATAGTGGATAGACATTGTTTATAGATAATTTATCGGAGGGATTACACTGAAAAGAATTTTGGCAAGTGTTTGACAGGCATGAGAAGGTTATTGACGCTTTTTATTTTGAGGAAGAGAGCGAGAAACGGATATTGCTTTGGTTTTGTTCAGATGAACTTGAGAGTGGAGGCTCAATGTGTGAAAGATCGATTAGATGGTTTGTGGATTCATGGATCGAAGATTTCGGTTTCGTTTGCCAAGCGATGGGTGAATAATAATAATATGGGGAAACATATGGATTGGAAACCTGCGCAGGTACAAAATAGATTGGTGGAATATGGTTTGTGTGAAAGATTTGTTGGAAAAAATTGATAATTTTGGAGCTTTGAATAAGAAATTGATTCAAATGTTGTTGAAGAAAATGTGAAACCAACTGTTGGTTCGTAAATGTGCAGACGTGCACGACGTGTGTAACGCAAATGTCTGAGCCGGTCTGGTCCTTCGTGGGCTTGCAGATATTTTGACCCAAATTTAAATGAATTTTCCTCAAATAAAAACATAAATTTGCCAAATTTTATCTTAGAATTAAAATGGTAAATATTGGAAGTTACCTTTAATTCAGATAATAATTTTAGAAATTGCTTTATAAGAAGAATCAATTGATTCTCAATAGTAAATGCTCCATTAGGTCAAATTTCCACTTATACCCTCATGACACTCCTATAAATATGGAGTAAACCTTCTAGGTTTTACACAACTCAAAACCACATAAAATTTTTATTGTTTTACTATGTGGATTTTACAAGTGGTTTTCGGTGATAGGCGAAGGCAAGGGTCAGTTCGTGATCTCCATAGTAGTACAACAATGGCTGATCTTATGTTGTTGTATCATGGGAGACAGACGACCAATGAACTCGAGCACCATAGGAGTGGCCGAAAATATGTCTTAAAAAAATTACATTCGTGCATGCCTCAACACGTTTCTTTTGATTTCAAATCAGTTTTGTAACCCCCTCGTCCCGGTCTGGCCGGATGACCGGTCCGAGTGAGCTACACGGGGAAAACCGAGTGAAAACCCCTAAGGATTCCCCCTCGGTTAGCAACCCTATCTATTTCTTTTTCTTTTAACTCTTGTTTAAATGAATATTAAACCCTCAGTGATCATACAACGGAATAACATATGCGAAACAAATCAACGAACTCAAACAATCATGTTACAGCCAAATTTTAAACTTTACTGCAGGTGGTATTGATACACCTAAGAGGTGTATCGATACCCCTTGACCAGGTCAACTGGTCAAAGTCAACCCGTGGAGACCGTATCGATACGCCTAAGAGTGTATCGATACCCTCCCCAATTGTTGACTTCCCACGGTCAACGCTAAGGGGACCGTATCGATACGCATGAAGGCCCGTACCGATACGGAACTGGACAGTAGCTCCAGTAGCGAAAATAGTATCGGTACGCCCCCTCTCGTATCGAAACACGGGGCCTGAACTATGAAGGCTGTATCGATACGGGACCAACCGTATCGATACCCCTACTACGAAAACACAGATTTGAGTTGATTTAAGGCACAAGGAGGCCCTTAAATCTCTCTCAAACCTCAACCAACACATTAACATGTATCCTATGTCAAACCAAGAGTATAAGCATGCTTAAACTTGAAACTAAAGACACATTTCAATACAAGGTGATGATTCAATCATACAAGCAACTTGGCATATAAACATGGAACAAGGCATGCATACTTGACATTCCAACAAAAGCAATTAGGCATACAAGTTATACATGGAACTCAAAGGCCCTAAAGGGCACAAAGAGAGCATATGAGGTTTGGCCCTCTCTAACAAGACAACCTAAACGTCTAAAGGCATGGCACCATACACAAACATTCATCATAGCATTCATGCATTACAAACCATGATCAATCCAAAACATCAACATAAGGCATTAACAACATGTGGCCAACACAAAGGAGTCTAGATACAAGCTCCTAAAACACGTAGCATTTCCCATTGCTAGACTACTACATTATTTAATTAAACCATACTTGAGCAAGACACCACACGCTTGGACGCCCTTATCTTGCTCCTTGCTAACTCCAAGCTAAAGATCTGCATTGTCGGAAAAAGGAGAGCGTAAGCATAAAGCTTAGTGAGCGGAGCTCTAAAACATAACTACGACAATGCAGGGTTCAAAGCTTTCCTTAAAATAAAGGTCAACACAAAAGATCCATTCAACTACCTAATCCTCTTACTAACATACAAGTTCAACCACAATTCAACAATATAGGCATTTAACATGGCATTACACTTCATGGTATGCATGAGGACATAATCCTAGAATAAAGCAAAACCATAAAAGAGAATGATATAGTGAGATACAACGTGAACAATACATGGCATGCACAAGCATAACCAAAACACACACGGTGGGACTATACATCACCGTTTCGACTAGTAGTTTTCCAATGGGACTACACATCAAAGTACTCTTCTACTAGTCACTACCGGTGGGACTACACATCACCGGAGCAACGACAACCATCACGTGAGGTTCGACACCAACCATGCAACATAATATACATTCACTATCATGCGACATGAGCTCACTATACCATGCACAACCAAAACAAGTTGCAAACAATATCCACAATTAGGCATCACTTACTACTTACAATCTTACCAATCACAAAGGTCTTACTCACCATTTTCGTGCACAACCTGCACCAACTTACACACATCTTACAAGGCATATTCAACAACACCATTATTACCATCATACATCATTAACGATATAGTAATAAGCAACATGCTTCTACTCAAAGTATTTGAATTTCATGCTTAACAAACCATCAACGCAAGAAATGAAAACAAACGGAAAAAGGGGAAATTAAATAGGCGATTCTCATCAACTTACTCTTGAATTTAAAATTGACCTTGCAAGCCCAACTAAACTCTTTCAAAACCAACCTTGAACCAAAACGTTTCTTGAAAACATTTCCACATTCATATGCTTGAACCAATTAATCAAAGCTATTTAAAACATTTTAACCACTCACCTCCACCTCTAAGCTCAATACCAAGCAACCAAAGTCTTCAAGTTTCCGGATTTGATCCCGAGGCTTCACCAACACAAAATCTTTCTTCTAATCACCTCAACACAATCAAAACAACCTCAAATTAATTCATCAATTAAAGTAGCAAACCCGGAACACTAATCAAACACCAAACTCAACATTTCAAGCCATGAACAACCCCAAAATTACCAAATCCGAGCAGCCCATATACACAGTCCAAAACTTGCGATTTCAACACATTTAACACTTCCAAATGCTTCCAAAACGACCCCCAACCAATACCCTAACATCAACCCTCAATTTCCAACACAAACCACACCCAAAACTCAACTAAAAACTCTCCTAAAAACTCACCAAAACCCAAATTCGGGAATTCATTTAAAACACTATAAAAATCATATATGTTGGACTATTTGATTCATAGACACCATATCTAACCATTATAAATCAAAAGCTTTAGTAAAAACCCATAAAGCTCCATCCTTTAACATAAACTTTCAAAAACCCAAATTACAAAATACATAGTTTTAGTGAAATCTAAGGTTACCAAAATGAAGAGGAGACCAAGGCCAAGTCAAAAACACAATTACCTTTTGAAAAGCTCCCAAGATGAAGTTGGAAGAGATGAAATGGTGAAAGGGGGAGGGGGAGGGCTTCCATGTGGTTGGAAAATTGAAGAAGAAGAAGATGATGGGATTTTTGGGGTTTATTTGAATTATAAGGTAATTAAAAATGGGTTTTATTTGATATTTACACAAATGCCATTAATGAATGGCTATTGGGCTTGATTTAGAAATTGGGTCCAACACCTTTGTTTTATTTGTAAACAAAACCCGAACCATTATTTAATTTATTTAAATTATAAAACCGAACCCGAATTATTAAAACATTATTTTCACCCGACCCCTAAACCCGGACGTTACAAGTTTGATTTATATATATTGACGTACAGTTCTTAATTTTGTATGGTTCGTTTAAATAATAATATTTTATCTTATTATTTATTTTTATATTAACGACTGTTTTCTAACAAGATTAATTGAAAAGGATGTGCTCGAAAAGAAGGAATTAAGGAGGAAGATGGTGATGCAAGGGGTTATTCATGAGCGCAAGGTTAATATTTTAAAGAAGTGTGCAATGGGTTGGTGTTGGAGATCGAAAGGATTAGTCACACTGACAAAGAAATTAAAAGAAACGAGTTTAACAGATTTTTCGATCATACATATTACAGGCTCGAGAGTATTGCTCTTATTTAACATTGAAGTTTCAAGAGGTGAGACGATTAAGTCATATTTGTTGAATAAGTGGTTTAGGGAAGTGAAGGAATAGGATTCAATGAATGATAAGGGTGCGGAGGAATTGAATCACATTTTCTTTGCGTTTTCGTTAATGGTTGGTATTTGGGACATGTTTCTTCAATGGTGGGGGGTTTTTGTGGTTCGACCAAAGTCAATACATGATTTTATTCGACAATGCTATAAAGGTATTTTTTCAGGTATTATAAGAAGATGGTGGATTGCGGGGTGTGCGGCCGTGTTATGGTCTATGTGGTTAGCAAGGAATGAGTTGATGTTTAATCGAAAGCGACTCTTGGCTGGTGATATTTTGTTTTTAATTATGCTTCGTTCTTTCCATTGAGTGAAAGTGTGAAAGTTTCGATTGAAGGAAAAATGGTGGATGAGGCTTCTTGGCGGCAATGTCCAAGGTTGTGTGTGCCGATAGAGTCGATGGGGGGACAACGGCTTGAGATAGTTTGGTTACCGCCACAACATGACGTGATCAAATTTAATGTCGATAGGGTAACTCGAGGTAAACCTGGACTGACGGGTTATGTGGTGTTCTTCGTGATACGGATAGTAAAATTTTGGCTATATTTTCTAGACCTTTAGGAGTGTAGATTCAAATATGGTGGAGTTAAGAGCGATTGCGACTGCGTTGGAGTTGTTGTTGACAATAGATTTGAGAGAGATTGCTTCCATCATTATTGAATCTGATTCAAGAGTGGCATTGTCATGGGTGTTGCAATTTGACAATCGACCGTAGAGATTATGGCAGTGGTTCCAAGTAATTGATGATGTTTGTGGTCGCTTACCATGTGTGTGTTTTAGTCATGTTTTGTGTGAGGCGATTAGTGTTGCCGATGTTCTTACCAAGGGTGGCGTGAATCAACCAACTTAGTCTCGTGTGGTGTTTGGTGCATCGAGGTGATGGTCGGTTGTGATGCTGATACACTTGTTTGCTGGGTGCATACATCGAGTGTGAGGTGGGGAGGGGTGTTTGCTGTTTTTGCTTGTGTCGAGGGTGAGATGGGGTTGTAGGCTTGCTGGTTTTTGGTGATTGTGACGAGTGTGAGGTGGGGTGGTGCTTGGTTTTGTTATGGTGTGGATGTTTGGCTCGGTTTTTTTCTTGTTTTACACTTACATGTCTTATTCTTTTTCTCCATTCAAGTTGAGGTTTTTAATGAGGCTTGTATTGGTGTTTTGTATTATTTTTTCTTATATAAAACCATACTTTTCAGATAAAAAATGTAATTACATAATTCTCACATTCTCTTAAAGATTGAAGAGTAATTGAGAGCTTTCAATTTAATTTGACTCACAAATTACGATGATTGTTCAAACATGTTATAAGTTACACGTAATTACACCCAAACCAAATACATAACGACTTTTCAAACCCTCGTAAACTATAAGTCATGTTTACAACTTCATTCATCTACTTATGTTCAATATCAAATATTAATCTATAGTTGTTCGGAAAAAATACTAATCCATAAAGAAATACACCAATAAGCCCACGCCAAATTATAAGCCATTTTTATATCAATTAAGAGAATTGAAGGGAGTTGGTCTAGAAATAAAATTGGTAATCAACCAAAGATGGACGGTGAGAAACGTCAAAGGGTGGGGATCATATTCGTTGCAATGCCACAACAATTGAGGACAATTGTTTCATCAACTTCAAAAAAAAATCTAGTTCGATTAGGATAGAATATAATACAACTTCTAGTACTTTCTTTGTATTTGAAATTTAATATTCATACATTTATTTTCAGTTTTTTATATTTAAAATCGCAATAAACTTTTTAAAATAAAAGATTTTACCTCAATTCGTTATTACAATTTTTTGTTTACTAAATATTTTAATTAGTAGTTTTGACTGGTCAAAATTTTAAAAGTATTTTAAATTTTTAAATTTAACTAAAAAAAACCGTGAATTAATTTTAAAGAGAGAAAAACCGGAGGAGTGAGTCAGTGCTTGAACTGCACGATTCGTGAGACGTCCATTTCAGTCCCACTTTCAAATTTTTAATTATTTCTAAAAGTACCGTTAAGGATTTTACTCTTAAACATCCTTCTCTCATCCCTTAAATTTGGTATCATGGACAGTTGACCGCACCTTAATTCTGGTTTAATGACTCAAATACCCCCTCCGTCGCTCCCTCTTTTTCCTGGTCCATCCAATCAATCACCCTTTACCCTGTGTTTTTGGACACTTATATCCTTCGTCTCCTTCGATAAGGTATTGTATGAAAGCTCATTGCAATTCAACATTTAATGTGTAGAATATTTTTAAGTTGCCCTATCAATTCGCCAAAGTTTTGTTTTAATTAATTTGAATTGACTCTAGTTGTACACTTAATTTAACGGGTGAATATTTTAGTAAAGATTTTCTGTACATGTATGACCTTAAACTCGAGACCTGCTTAAATATACCAAATTACTTATCAATTGGATCAACCGGTTGGTATTATGTATATAAATATTTAATTATAATTATAATTTTAACAAAATAAAATAAATTGTAATATATATAATAGTATCGTAATTAGATCTTTTAAAATTTAAATCATAAATCCAATTAATCTACTGTCATCTCATGTAATCTAATCTGATTATTTGAAGAAAAAAATCAGATCGATTCAAATAATAAACCCGCTAAAACTAAAAAGGAGAATATAGTAATTTAAAACGACAAAGAACGAAGCCCTTCTTTGTAAATATAGAAACATTTTATCAAGAAATCATCAATGTATAAAAATCTCAAAAAACTTGTCCGGAACAGAACATATAGTTTCTCTCTCTACTGTATCTTTTTTAGGGGCAGAGAGAGAAAGCAAAGTGACCATAGAAAAAGAAAGAAAAGATTGCCATTTGAGGAATGAGTAAAGCAAAAACCATCCTTGTCTTTCTTAGGTTTTTCTTCAATCTTAAATAAATATGTAAATAAACTAAACACCCTTAAAGTTGAATTCTTTACCTTCCTTAATTTAGAACTACAAAAAGACCCCCAAATGCTGGTACCTACTTGAGACTTGATTCTTAGGATCCGATTCCTACTCCAAGACCTCACCGTCTATCTCTTTTCTCCTTGTATAAGGTAAATCTTTGATTCTCAACCGATCCAACACTCCCATTCTCACTTCAGATGAAGTTTGGTTATTTCTTGAGTTCTTCATTTTTAGCAAGCAATTTGTCTGCAGTTTATGTTTTTGTGTAAGTGGGTGGTTTTTGTTTTGATTTTCTTTGTGCCTGCATTTGAAATTTCTTTATCTTGGGTTTTTCTGCAATGTGTTGTAGTTTATTTTAGTACTTAAAGTTGGAGCTTTTTAGGTGGAATCAGATCTGGGTTGTATATGATTTATATCTGTGAAGAATGGGTTTATCTTTTAGTCCTCAAGAGTTTATGTTTTCCCAGGTGCATTTCTGGTTTTCATCTGAGTTTCTAGATTGAGATCCAATGTTTATTTTTGGTAAGTTTTGGTCTAAAGTTAGTCGGTATGTTTCTTCCCAAAGGTTTTTTGGGGTTTCTAACTATCTTTACTCCAATATTGTTGCCAATGTAAATGTATAATGTTGTTTTTTCATTTCAAATTTGAATCATTATGTATTGTTTTCATTGCTCGATTAGCACAAGTAAGGTTAATAAGTTCAATTTTTTAATGTAAGTGAAATTATTAGATAATGTAATCTTATTTAGCAGTTTTAGGGATTTCTGATATTCGTTATTATTTTTGATGTTTTTTTTACTCCAGAATCTGCATTGTTGCTTTGAGCTCTTAGGAATTGAAATTCTGCTATTTATGACTCATTGGCTACGTGTTCTCCTCAGAAGTATATTTGCCTATGTGAAGTGTTAGACTCGGGAATTTTGTAAATATCATTGAGAAAAGATGAAATCTGATAGGCTTCTTGATTATGCGGTGTTCCAATTGTCACCAAAGCGTTCGAGGTGAGGATATCGATCTATGACCTTGTAATTTTCCTAATTTTCTTCCTATTTATAATTATTGCTATGTTTCTCTCTATGGGCAGATGCGAATTGTTTGTTTCGAGCAATGGAAACACAGAAAAGCTTGCTTCTGGGTTAGTAAAGCCTTTTGTTACTCATTTAAAGGTGGCAGAAGAACAGGTTGCACTGTCACTTCAATCAATAAAGCTTGAAGTTGAAAAACATAAAAATGCCGAGAATTGGTTCACAAAAGGAACAATCGAGAGGTTAGAGATATTCAACAACTGTGGCTTTTCTTGTCATTTCATATTGGGATTTTTGGCTTCAAATTTTGATATGATTGGCACTTGTTTCCAGGTTTGTGCGGTTTGTTAGTACACCAGAGGTCTTGGAATTGGTGAACACGTTGGATGCAGAGATGTCTCAGTTGGAAGCCGCTCGAAGAATATATTCTCAGGTATTAATGTCATTTATCTATAATCTTTTTGCTTTGTTAATTTTGTGCAATTTACTTTAAAATATACTGAATCTCGTATCCCTTATGTTTCAGGGGATGGGAGATCAGCCTTCTGGTGCATTAGGTGGGTTTTATTTATTTTTTACATCACAAATGGTTTCCTCTTAATGGTTTCATTGTTCTTTTCTGTTTTTAATGTGGAAACAAGTTGTCTGTATTCGTGCCTACCTTCTTTGTATTCCTTTGAAGCAAATTATGGGAAGTTCTTAAATTATGGACTAGTTTAAAGTGTATCATATCACCAAATGCATTAACCGTGAGGATATGGCAAAATTATTGTTTTTATACATCTATACATTATTTACTTTGTTTATTTGTGTCATAATTACCAATGCATTTTTGTGGTTAGGTAAAATCTCAAGTCCGTGATCTTGTTTGATAGGGTTGTATCACTGTCGCAAGTCATTGTTGAAAACTGACTTGAGTTTTTGGATAATTTGCGACAGGTGGGGACAATGCGGGAATGATGGCAGCTGCTGATGCAACAAAGTAATTCTGTTTGTCATTTTAGTTTTTTTTTTCTGATCTGTGATGGCATAATTTTTTTGGATAAATCTTGTTTAATTTAAACTTGTGGATGATTGTGACATCAAATATTGCTGCATAGATATTCTTTTGAACCTGAAAAGTTGATTTCTGTTGGATCTTTATGCCTGCTACCACATTTTTCCATACTTTAGGCATGGAAGCGATTGGTTCCTCCAACAATAAATGAATTTTATCTGTGCTGAAAGCAAACAGACAGTATTTGATGTTATATGAGTTATTGCATTTGTTACTCGTGGAAATGGTGTTGCTCGGGGTGTCCAAAAACATTTCATACAAAAGCAGCTTTTATTGCTACAATTGGATATTTCATTGGCTTCATCACCTTTGCTTTCTGATTTGGTGGTTATATTTCCTATTTACACAGGAAGGAGCTTTTAAGGGCTATTGATGTACGCATTATTGCTGTTCAGCAGGATTTGGAAACAGCTTTTGCTCGTTCATCCGCAGCTAGTTTTAATCCCGACACTGTATCCAAACTCCAACAATTTGCAGATCAGTTTGGTGCTCATCACTTGAAGTAAGAACTCTAGAAATCCTTTTCAGTGAGATCCTGTGTCTGTTAATGATATTTTTCATGTTAGCTAGGGTACCTATGGTTTGCTGGGTCTTAGTCAGGGTGAGACCCTTGTCTTCATGCCACTCTGTCTCTTGGGGTAAATGCCGCCATTTGGTGATTTTTTACAGCATATCACTAAAGTTGAGCTAGGAAGCCGATTCTTGATTTTTGAAGCCTGGCATGAGAACTATGTGAGATGGGACAATGTTTCTTTTGGCCTGCTCTCAATTTTCGACTGACTTTGTTTTATCTGCGGGATTTCGGTCATTAAGAAGGAAAAGTAGATGGGAAACTGTGTTATCTGATGATTAGCCTGAAATATAATAAAGGAGGTGGACAATCCTAGCCATTAGAACAAACTGTGTTTCTTTTGGATTTTGGTTTGCTCTCAGTATAAAAATTGCACACAGCATGAGGCTTCTGTCTGTGTTCTTAAGAGGAGGGAAAATGAGCTGCTTGATGTAGAATTAAATGTGCTTCAAGTTTTCCTTCTCTTGAACCATTTCACTGCTCAATCTGAGTTGATACGTGTATTTAGTTTCAACCATGGTAGATTCAATCTGTTAATGTTTTCATTTTTATTTTATGTTTTTCATGGTAGCATGGTTTTACTCTCCTTGTTGTGGGGCCTATGCTACTAGTCAGACTTGTCGAGCTGTTTTTGAGTTATATAATCTCTATTAGTAGGTTAGAGGTCGATTACCTAGTTAAAGCATTATCTAACTGCTAAGCTATTTTTGAAAATGAAATATTACCTTGTTCTTAGTTGAAGGGAACCTTGAACCTATTTTGGTGTCCTAAAATGATATCTCTTTTGTATTATTATTATTATTATTATTATTATTATTATTATTATTATTATTATTATTATTATTATTATTATTATTATCAGCTGATCTAAGTAGGATATTCTCTCATATAGGGTTAATTTAAAGATGATTGTCTTCAGTTTGTTGGGCATGGAAGGTCCAAATAATAGTCATGTTTTTATTACCAACAGATAATGATTTCCACTGTTGAGAGTTAGAAAACTTGTCCAATTTCTCTTTCTTATTTGTTTTCTTTTGAATACTGTGTTTTGGCTCATTGGGTTCCCTTTACAAGTGGATTATTTTGTGAAAACCCTACTCGGGTAAAAGACTGAAAGTGATTGAATTGTTAAAGGATGGCACTCGGGCCCCTTATGGTATCAAGGGCTGGCCAAGTTTTCCTCAATATCTTCGCAAGCCGTCTGATATTTTGCTGTAACGTTTTGCTATTAAGTTTGTCCTATGTCCTTATTGTTAAGGACAAAGTAGACTTTGCCGCGTTGGTAACTTTTTTGGGTGATGATTATTCTCATGTGGAAAATTTTAATACTTGTGCAGTGAGGCTTGCACCAAATTCATATCATTATGCCAGAGAAGACCAGAACTGTTTCAATCAGGTGCTAATGATCAGGTGGTTCGAGCCTCTTGGGGCTCTGACATGTCAATTGATGACCCCGATGAAGACCAAAATAGGTCCCATGTCAATAGCAGGCCCCACCAACCTGGCCAAAATAAGCACCAAGAACAGATACAACCAAACACTACGCAGACCCAGCACCATATAAACCAATCAGAGCTAGCCACATCTCAACAACCAAAGCCTTCAAGTACCTCACAACAGAGTTCCCAAGTTGAAAACAAGGAAGAAGAGAAGAATGAGGAAGGGGTGACTGATTTGCCTAGTCAAATCAGTCAACCGGCTAGGAGGCTTAGCGTGCAGGACAGAATCAACCTCTTTGAGAACAAGCAAAAGGGGACCTCAGGTTCCGGAGGCAAACCCCTCGCTGTTAGCAAATCTGTTGAACTGAGAAGACTTTCATCTGATGTTTCATCTGGGCCAGCAGTTTCTGAAAAGGCAGTGTTAAGAAGATGGAGTGGTGCGAGTGACATGAGCATCGACTTGGGTAATGATAAGAAGGATGATAACACAGATAGCCCTTTGTGCACACCCTCCTCATCTTTAGTGTCTCATGGTTTATTCGATGATAAGGAACAAAAAGACGAGAAGGGTTTGACTGACAAGGTTAGTTCAATTAAAGTTAGGCCTACGAGTGCTCCTAATAAAGCTGCTGATTCTGGGTTGAAAGATCAGGGAGAAGTGCAATCACAGGTCAGTAACCTTTCGGGGGAAAAAGAGGGTGTGGGGTTGAAGGGGTGGATAAGTCGGAAGGATCAATTGGGATCACAGAACATCCATTATCAGTCTTTTACAGGTAAGTCTGAACAGGTTGAGTTGGGTGATCAGGTGGTTTCTCAAGAGAAGGTTAGGGATCCCATAACAGGAGAGAAGGGAAGTTCGGAGTTGCAGTCTGAAGTTTTTCCTAATAAGGTTGCAATTGTTGGGGTTATTAACCAACCCACTAGTCAGTTGCAGGTTGGAGTGGGGGATGCCACACCAGAGGGATTGAAGAATAGAGTGGAGGCTCATGGTAAAGACCAATCAGTAACAGAAGTGCGTCTTAGTGCTCCGGGCCACTCCCGAACATTTTTGGGGCAGTTTGAAGGTGGTATTAGACTGAAAACGAAGGAGGCTCAGAATAAAGGCAGTGAAGGTTATCAGTTCACTCAGCCACAGTGGAAAGCTTTTACCGGGGAAGTTGAGGAAGTGGGAATGAAAGACTTAGCATCATCTGAGAAGCAAATGAGCAAAATTGAGGATTCTGGAGTACATAAAATGAAGTTCAAGAAACAGGTTCCAGTAGGTTCTGAACCGAACAAAAAGTCTCAGAGTAGTGCAAATAACAAGCCTGTTCCTGGTAGAAAGGTTCCTGAGAGTGAAGAGAGTTCGAGTGCCCCAATGGTTCCAGTAGATCAAACTCCGAGGATAAGGCAGACAAGGGGAAACCAGGAGCTGAATGATGAGTTAAAAATGAAGGCAAATGAACTTGAAAAGCTTTTCGCAGAGCACAAACTTCGGGTTCCTGGTGATCAATTCAGTTCTGCAAGGAGAAGCAAGCCTGCTGATGAGCGGATTGAACAGGAGGGAAGCTCACAGTACAACAAACCTGTGGCCTTAGATGTATCTCCTGCACAGTTAGCTGGCAAAAACTCGATATCAGAGCCGATGGAGAGTACGAGTAATATCACTAAATTTTATACTCCTACAAAGATGGTTGATAACCATGACTATGCTGATGGTTTGAGGCAGGATTTCTCTAGTGTCAACTTTTCAGTTGATTCTCGAGGAAAATTTTATGAGAAGTATATGCAAAAGAGAGATGCAAAGCTGAGGGAAGAATGGAGTTCTAAAAGGGGTGAGAAGGAAGCCAAATTGAAGGCTATGCAGGATATTCTTGAGCAAAGCAGAACTGAGATGAAGGCCAAGTTTTCTGGTTCTGATAGACAGGCTTCTATGTCTAGTGCTCGTCGACAAGCAGAGAAAGGAAGGTCATTCAATTTACGATTGCGAAGGGAGCAGGTATCTCTTGTTGCAGTTATGTTTTTGGGATATAAATGCTAAAATTCATAACTTCTAGATGGACCTTCCTTTTTAAGTTTTGAAAATCTGAAAAACTTCTGATGGAATATTTGTTACTAATTTTGATAAGGTTATGCATTTGGCAGCATCCAATAAGTTTAATCCAGAGCGAAGAAGATGAAGATCTGTCCGAGTTTCCTGATCATCAGTACAACGGACAGGATAGATCATATAACGAGGCATCTTTATTCGATGGTTCTAGGAGCTCCAACTCTAAGAAGGTTTTGCCAAATAGAAATGTGTCTTTATCCACTCCTCGCACCACAGCAGTCACAGTTCAACGGTCAGCAGCCAAAGTTTCGAATCCCAGTTCCGGAAGGCGAAGAATGCAATCTGAAAATCCTCTTGCGCAATCAGTTCCCAACTTTTCTGATCTCAGAAAAGAAAATACAAAGCCCACTTCTGGAGCTGGCAAAATGAACAACCATTTCCAAGCGAGAAAATATGCTCGGAGCAAGAGTAACAACGAAGAGATTTCTCTTGGCAAGGATGAACAGTATCGGCGGTCTCAGTCCAATAGGAAAAGCTCTGCTGATCATTTGGAATTTTTAGATGTGCCTTCCTTGAATTCTGATGACATTGCTCTGGAACCTATGAAATTTGATAAAGAACAGATTGAACAGAGCTTCAATGACAAATCTTTGAAGAATGTGGAAGCAAAGCCTTTCCTCCGGAAAGGTAATGGTATAGGTCCTGGTGCTGGAGTTCATATTGCAAAGTTCAAAGCATTACAGGCATCTGAGATTCCAAATGGTGAAGAGTCCGATGAACTAGCATTTGAAGCGGATGATTCAATGGATATGGCCAAAGAAGACGAAGAGGATGAGCTTGAAACTACGGCTGTTGATGATTCTGCTGACATGGAAAATGGAAGATCAAGACTAAGTCAGGAATCTGACAAATTGGATAACTCTGGATCTGAGAATGGTGATTCCACAAGGTCTCTTTCTCAGGTAGACCCTACATCGGTTGCTGAAGTGCCTGCTGCAGTGCTCACTACATTCCACAGTGCAGTATCCCTGCAGGAGTCACCAGGAGAAAGTCCCATTTCCTGGAATTCTCACGTGCACCATCCGTTTTCTTATCCCCATGAGACTTCAGATATTGATGCATCCATGGATTCCCCGATTGGGAGCCCTGCATCTTGGAATTCTCACTCACTTGCTCAAACAGGAGCAGATGCTGCTGCTCGAATGAGGAAGAAATGGGGAAGTGCCCAGAAACCATTTCTTGTTGTTGCTAATGCAACCCACAATCAGCCACGTATGGATATGACAAAAGGGTTCAAAAGGTTGTTGAAATTTGGACGAAAAAGCCGCGGGACAGACAGTTTGGTGGACTGGATATCTGCTACAACTTCTGAAGGAGATGATGACACAGAGGATGGCAGAGATCCTGCCAGTCGATCATCTGAAGACTTGAGGAAGTCAAGAATGGGATTTCTACAGGGCCACCCTTCTGATGATGGCTTCAATGAAGGTGAATTGTTCAATGATCAAGGTAACTCCCATTTTCTCCTTATATGTTAGTTACCTTGTTCTACTTAATGTAATCATGATTACTTTTCTGTTAATTATTTTGAATATTCATTGATTGCATGCATGGTTCAATAATTATTATTCTAATAAAATATAACTTCAGACTTTCTACTTTTGTAGAATATCTTCCCTTTCTCGTAAAGCTATAGTTTGTGCTTTTCTTCCCTCTTCAACTGTAGAAAAGTGTAGGATTGAAGAACACACAAATTGTTCTAGCTTACGAGATTGTATTGTAGAAGTTACTTTATCATAATTTAGTTTGACTCAATTGCTCCAGACTTTCTACTTTTATAGTATAGTTTGACGGTGCTTGTTTCTTTTCCTTGTTGCAATTTCATTTCTTTGTTGCATGTATGAACCCGATACAATAGAATCATTAATCGTACCTTGCAGTTCAATCCTTACGTACTTCCATTCCAGCAGCACCTGCGAACTTCAGATTAAGGGAAGATCATATGTCAGGAAGCTCCATAAAAGGTGACACCTTATGAATGTTAATCTAGTTGTCAGATATTTCTCTTTCTTGGAAGTAATTTATGTTGAATAATTGCCATCCCTCTTGTTGTCACTGCGCTGAAAAGCTCATATGAAATGAAGCTACCACTGTTTATAGTTATTTCAAAACCTTTTTGAACGTCAATACCATTGGACTATACCTCTGCAAACATATGGAACCATCTGTTCTGCATATCCGGAAGAAGCTTTTGATTTGTTTCTTGACTCTTGTGTTGAATTCATGGTCTGTATTTGTATTGACATACTTATACTGGAACATAATTTTGCAGCACCACGTTCATTCTTTTCACTGTCATCATTCCGAAGCAAGGGTAGCGAGAATAAGCCTAGATAAATCCCATATTGAGGGGAAGCCCAAGACAATTGCTTGGAATCATCACAGTAGGGTATGAGGGAATATAAATATTATATATATGTAAAAGATACAGATGCCTGAGGTAGACGCGATAAGGTGACTATGTAAATTTTCATGGAGTCTTGAGGCCTTCATAATAATCTCGATTGTTGTGTATACTGGTGTCGCCTATGGCATAGGGTCAGTGTGATTTTGGTAGCGAAGAGCCAGAGGCATTCTTTTTGTCCTTATTAATTTGCTCTTTCCTTGTGAATTGTGATGTATATCAAACCTTGAACTCTTTGTTTATCAGGAGTTAATTGAGGCATAGGCTATGTACTTATTATATGTTTGTTTTTTTATTAAATAGAGATTTACATTTCCGAGACAAATGTTATTGAAGGTCGATTGGTAGAGGACAAAAGTCCTCTGCCTCTTTTCGGTACTCTTTTTTATGCTCTAATATTAAAAAATTAAATTATAAGCTCTAATCTCAATTTTCAAATCTTAAACCATAAATCTTACAAAAATACTCTACTCTAAAACCACGTTTCTTCATGTGGCATAAATAGGAGCATCGAAAAGGAGTAGATAATTTGTGGATCTCATTGTAATGTTTGTTTTTAAATTGATTACATGAATCAATTAAGCTACAAATTAAGTTGCGGCCACACTTGTAATGGTTGGATAAACTACGATGAAATTTTAATAAATTTTTTAATAGTATAAATATAATTATAAAGTAGTATATGTTCATACATATTTTTAATCATTTGATAACACTTTGTAAACAAAGCAATTGAACATGAGTCTTCTAAGATTAACACCATCAATTTTTTCACTGGTATTATTTGTTAAATTCTTTTAATAAACTTTGAACAAATTAAATTACATTATAAATAATACTATAAATTAAACTAAACTCAATCGATTAAACCATAAAAATTAATAAACAATCTGGACTATCCAATTATTTACAGCTCATCTCACAAGAGGAAACCAATCCAATTATGAGACATCGTGCTTGGCTTTTCCGACTTTTCTAAATGGAGTAAGGTCTATGAATCCCGTAAGCTGTGAGATTTTGAAAATGATTGTGCTCTTATTGCCTTTCTCCTTTGGGTGATTTGAAAATCGAAAAATATTTTAGTTTTTGAAGGGAAAAAAGACTTGCCTTGGGACGTGTAGTTGAGAGCTGAACGAGACTTTAAGGAATTCTCCCAAGCTACAGAAGCTGGCACCCCAGAAAAAATTCAGCTACCTAGGAAACCGAGTTTATGGTCCCCTCCTCCTCCCAACAGGGTTAAGATCAATTGCGATGCCGCTTTTGACTACCAAATTGGTAAGGCTACAGTGGCGGCTATTGCACGTGATAGCTCGAGACCTTTTATTTAAAGATTATATGCACTAGCTTTAGCTCCATCTGCAACGGTGGTTGAAGCTATTGCCATCGGGCTTGGTAATTCTCTTGCACCCATGAATGGTTTCTCGGATATTATTATCGAGACAGATTGTCAAGCCGTCATTCGAAGGCTCTGTTCGGACTCCCACTCAAATTGGGCATCTTCAGCAGTGGAAAAAGATATTAGAGCTCAAGCTAAATTTTTCGGCTCTTATTCATTCTCCTTTGCTCCTCGATCTTGTAATCAGACTACCGACTGTCTAACTAAATTCGCTAAAAAAATTAAATGTCAAATTTTTTTGGGACCTAACTTGCCCCCTCTTTTGCGGTTGTACTTCTAACGTTGCAAGAAATGAAATCTTTCTATTTGATAAAAAAAAAACCAATCCAGCGTAACTCTGAAAAAGCGTTGATTATATTATTAGTATAAAACAACCCCACTTCTATATTTCTACTAATTTTCCTTTCTAATAAAAAAAAAAACTATATACCCTATTTCTCTCTCCTTTCATTTTCGCCTCTTAAAAGACTTGTCGGACACATAGGCCGTTCCCTCTGCCTCAGATCGTTGAAATCGAGAAGAAATCCAAAGATCCATATTCTTTGTAATCAGGTACTCCTACAACATCAATGTTTCTTGTTCATCAATTCATGAATATGCTTATAATTCTTTTTGAATCAAACCGTTCCTTTTCTTTGCATTGGTGTGGAAATTCTTCAGAATATGAGATTTTTTTTTTTATCTTCAATCGAATTTGTGGAATTTTTTGGATTTCCAGGAAAGAAAGAAGAGATTTGTTTGTTAGATCGTGACGGTATTGATTAGATGGGTTGTCTTTGGTCACGTTAATGTCGTTTTTTAATTAGAAAAAGCGAAATTGGCTTGATCTTGCTTTTGATAGATTACGAGAGTTTAGCGAGTATCGGGATTATTGAATTAATTATTACAAGAATTAAGTTACGTCTTTTATTTGATTAATTTTCCTGGGTTGAAATGATATTTGTGGGACTAAAGATTGTTGTATTGTCATCATTGTGGCGGTCAGTTATACTATTAAGATTTGCGAACCAAATTATCAATATATAGGCAACTGGTATTTGCTGCATCTGTATATGCTTTTTTTTAAAAGAAATTTGAATATTATATTATGGAATTTGGGTTTTAGTTTTTACTTAAATTTTCTTTTTGAATGTCTAATCAGGGTTTGGTTCTATATTAGTTTGAACAGATTTTTTGTAGCTGAAAAATAGGGAAGTAAAGATGGTAAAGATGACACTGATTGCTCGTGTTACTGATGGTCTTCCTCTGGCTGAGGGACTAGATGATGGTCGTGATCTGGCAGATGCTGAAATGTACAAACAGCAAGTTAAGGCTTTATTTAAGAATCTGTCCAAAGGCCATAATGAGGCTTCAAGGATGTCTATTGAAACTGGCCCATATATATTCCAGTATCCCTTTGATGGTTTCAATTTTTCAGATATATTTTGAGTTATTCAATAGGCTTATTTTTGCATGGTTTTTGGTAGTATTTGCAAATGCATCTAAGTTTTACTGTTACCTTTGACCTAAGTTCCTAGCTATATCATTGAAGGACGTGTTTGTTACTTGACAATGTGTGACCGTGCTTACCCTAAGAAACTTGCCTTTCAATATTTGGAAGACCTCAAGAATGAATTTGAGCGTGTCAATGGAGCTCAAATTGAAACAGCTGCCAGGCCTTATGCCTTTATTAAATTTGGTAAGCTCCTTCTCTGTATTGTATGGCTTTTTCTGTTTTTATCCAACTAGATTTCTTCTACCTTGTGCTGCTTCTCTTGCTAAGCTTGATTTTATCTTTTCTTGTTCTTTTTTTCTTTAAGATACATTCATACAGAAGACAAAGAGATTGTACCTGGACACTCGTACTCAACGAAATATTACGAAGTTGAATGATGAACTCTATGAAGTTCACCAAATAATGACTCGTAATGTACAAGAAGTTCTTGGTGTTGGTGAAAAGTTGGACCGTAAGTTCAGAATTATGTTAGACTATTATATTATATTATATTTGATTTGATAATTAATTAATTAAACTTTTTGTTTGAATCAATGCACCATGATGAATGCTAAATTTTACATTCATGAGCTAGGTAACTGTGGTTTTCCAATTTTATGCATCTACGGGTTAAATGGGGTGAAGGACTCTGTAAGTGAGGCCAGTCTGTTGCTTCTATATCTGCTTCTGCCTGCATGCTTAAATTTTAAATTACCCTTAATTGGTAATACACATTGGAACATGGACTGATAACTTGATACAGTTAATTATGGTTACACCTTGTAGCCACCTTAGCTTACTTGTATGTATGGCCGTCAATTTGACGTCACCTAATAGTTTTTCTTCTTATTGATGGTTTAATAAGCTGTATTAGCTCCATCCTTTTTCTCACTGGCTGATGGATTGTATTTTTGTTTAACCATGTATTTAACTTTTTCTTTTATGTGGATGACACAGAGGTCAGCCAAATGTCCAGTCGTTTGACATCAGAATCTCGTATGTATGCTGACAAGGCAAGAGATTTAAATAGGCAGGTTAGTTTTCTTTATATGGGGGCATCTATCTCCCTTTCATTCTGTTCAAGGTACTTAAGCTGTACTGAAAAGTTATGTTCTTGGTGGAAAACATAGACAATTAGTAGATTAGTGTCACAATGACTCCTTGAGCTGGACTGGTATCTCTAGATGAAAAAGGGGGAAATAATTCTGTATTCGGCAATTGAATACATCTATTAGTTTGAGTTCTGGGCTTTATTTGTTGGCATGAGTACAAACATGAGGTAGTTACAGAAGCATTTCTTTGCTAAGATCCATTGTGAAGTTTGAATATCATAATGGGGAATGGATTTAGCACATAAATGTGATAGATCATACAGTTTGAGTGAAGTTTCCAATGGATAAAACTTTTTCCAACTTTGGTGTTTAATTTCTATTCAATCTGGATGTCCTTTTTCTTCTGAATTGTAGGTCCCTTGAACAAGAGCATAAGTCAGTTTTCAATGTGCTTGTGGTGGCTAGATATATTTTATAGAAATTATTATTGTCAGCATTACTGGAGTTTGATAGTTTGTTATATGTTTTTCTTTTCCCTGTAGGCTTTGATCCGTAAGTGGGCTCCTGTTGCCATTGTGTTGGGAGTTGTCTTCCTCCTCTTCTGGGTGAAAACAAAGTTGTGGTGATTCAACTATGCTCGGTGGTGTTAAGAACTCATCAGAATTCCTTGGGTTCCCCTGTTGCTTTGAGCAGCTTCTTGCCAGCCACACCCAGAGACCATGTATTGGAGTGAATTCTGGTTTTTCTTCATCACACAATTTGTTGCGAAGTCGTAGGTACAAAGTTTGTAATGTGGAATTGTGAAAGAGAGACCTTAGCTGTAGAACATAGTTCAAAACAAAACTATTCTTTCTACATGTGAAAGCCGGAATACAGCCATCCAAATAGTAAACTTGAAAGGTACTAACCAATTCTAGTTCACTTTGTCCAAGTTTTTGTTAGATAATTAACGTACTGAGTCACCACTCGTTTGGGCTCAGTGGCTTAAACTACAGCAGAAACGCATGCCTATTTGTAGTGCCTATATTTTAGAAGAAAAATCCAGATTTATCTTACCTTAATTGCTAATTTGAGACTAGCTTCCGCGGTACCTGTACTATAACGAACTAAAATGCAAAAGGAAAACGAGGGTTTGGCCAGTTTAGTTCATCCAGTCATCATAAAATGTTTCATGTAGTGTCAATTATTAGGACATTGTAGTGACAGAAGACGACATTTAATTCTGGGTTCAAACCTTGGATAACCCATTCCCCACAACAAAGAAAAAATTATGATATTTAGTGACAATCGAGATTAGCAAAGTTTGTTCAGACTGTAAAACAAAGAGCTAATCTGTCCAAAAAAAAAGTAATTTTTTTGCCATCACTCTGTTCCAAGGAATGGTTGTACTTCTGGGAATTATGAAAACCGCAATAGTAAACACTGAGAATAATAACGAAACGTTCAAGCCCACACCTTTAGATAGCATATAGACGCACCAACTAGTGTAGTTCTAAAAACTTAGTTATACATGCATCGAAAAATTATAGGATGAGGGGAAAGTGGCCCGCCATTGTAAATAGTCTGTTATAGCTTGGCACCAAGGTGGCTCCAGTATTGGCTTTAGAACTTATCAAACATTAACCAATTCATTTTCAACAAATCAAACTGCTTCCACCGACTGATGCTGATCTGTCTGCAAAATTAGCTTTAAAGGTTCTTCCATGAGAGGGATAGCTTGGCACTGGGTGGCTCCAGAATTAGAATAAGAAGATACTGCACAGAAGAAGCTATGTATTTCCACCAGAGTTGCTTTTGTTCCCACCTAGCTCCATAGGAGAATTTGCGATGCTACTAACTGAGCCAAGGTTCTGAGAGCTCAGCTGGGGGCTGGGTGGACAGGCCTCTGGGTTACAAGCACTTAGTGCATGAATAGCACCTGAGCTCAGTTGGGGACTCATGGGAGTCCTTTGATTCATTTGTTGTGGGCTGGCCTGTTGTTGGGCCTGCTGTTGCTGAGGTGGCTGATTCATTTGTGAAATTCCAATGGTTGATGGTGAGCCTACCTGTGAAGGTGAAACAACAGCCTGTAGTGGTGAGGTTGTTTCTTGGGGTTGCTGCTGCGATTGCTGTTGTTGTAATTGCTGCTGCTGCAGCTGTTGTTGCTGATGATGCAACTGCTGCTGCAATTGCAATTGTTGTTGCTGTTGTTGCTGCAATTGCAACTGTTGCTGTTGTTGCTGCTGCTGCTGCTGGTTCATGTAAAGGTGGTTCATCCCAGGCATCATTTTCGGAGGACCCATGGACCCCATAGCAGTCCTTTGCATTGAACTCATGTTAGCCTGGTTCAGATTCTGGCCCAGCATAGAAAGACTAGCAGAACCCGGATGCATCTGTCGGGCTCCAGTCATGCCACTGATGCTCGATTGAGGACCACCTAACATGTTTCCTCGGCCCATTCTTAATTTTGAAATTAAAGCAGCTTGAGGTGACGTTAGCGCTCCAGACCGAAGCTGCTGGGTTATTGCATTGGTTATATTTGCACCCTGAAGATTCATTGGGTTTTGGCCCACATTTCCCATGCCAGAAATAGCAGTCATTGGAGCTGATATTCCTGTTCCACCAATTCCCCTTGCACCTCCAATTCCTGCGGTATTTCCCAGGCCTCCAATCCTGACCATATTTCCCATACCTACAGCTGCACCTAGTCCCATCATTTTCCTCTGCATTTGTGCCTGCTGCTGCGGCTGCTGCTGCTGCTGCTGCTGTTGCAATTGCTGCTGCTGTTGCTGCTGCATCATCTGAAGTTGGAGAGCTGAAGATTTGTTGACCATTTGATTACCCAACTGCATGCTTGAATTCTGCCCAATGGCATTCAAATGTGAGAGAGGATTTGATGTAAGCATCATTGGTGATCTTTGGAACTGCTGATGCTGTTGTTGAAGCAAAGCGTGCTGTTGACTTTGCTGCTGCTGCTGCTGCTGCTGCTGCTGTTGTTGTGGCTGTGGATCTAGTTGCGATGGCCTTGCAGGCATTGAAGCCCCAGACAATAGTCCTTGGGACATCTGTAAGGCCTGAGGGTTTCCAGGAGGCAACATCCTAGTGTTTCCTAGTGCACTCGAAGATGGATTTATAGAAATATTATTACCGCTATTCTGCTTTGCCACCTCATTGATTGCCTGACCTGGAACAGCTTCAGCATACTGCTGCATAGTATGCATGTCAGCTGCAGAATTGTGGGGAAAAGCTACAGCAGGATTTGGTTGACTGCTTGAGGCCATAAGCACACGAGTTGGTTTTGCCTGAACATTATCTTCCACAAGGTGATGTCCTTCGCGCAGCATCTGCATCAACAAGTTAGAAAGAAGAAGAAGAAGGAGAAGAAGAAGAAGAAGAAGAAGAAGAAGAAGAAGAAGAAAGAAGCAAGCAAAATCACTATTGTAACCTAAAATCTTAAACTCAGAATATCAGAGACTATTAGCTGACATACCAGTGAACAAAACTGTGCAGCAAGCAAGTCCGCCATGTACTGTTGCAGAAATTAATGAGATGAACATGTCAGAACAACAACATAAGAATTCTTACATGGATAAGAAAAATAGAAGATTAAAGGTTTAATTTTACAAACTTCAAATTGCAGTGTGGGAGATGTTCGTTATACTGTTGGCAATTTGTCCCTTTAGCTTAATGGTAAACCCAGAATGGGATGACATAAAATACCAGTCTAAGAGAAACTTTCTTAATGAAACAATGGCATAATTGATGGTCCTTCAATCTTCTCAATATGGTTAAAGTCTGAAGCTGAGTTTAACAGAACTCAATGTAAGCCCCAAAAGGGAACATGAGTTGAAAAGAACATGGTGAGGAATTTCTAAATTCACAGGGAAGTTTGATTAGTTGTCGTAGACATTTAGGACATCCTCCAAGATGTCCAAATGAAAACTAAGACCAAGTTGAATGAGCATCAAAGATAATATGTTTTCAAGACAACAGTAAGCACCCAGAAGCACCACAATAAAAATATACTAGATAAGTGTAGTGAGAGAGAAACTAGCAAAAGACTAAAAAAACTAAAATAAATTAATGACGAAGATTTGCTTTTTCTACCTGAGGCCAGGCAGTTTTCAATTTGTCTAAAAGGCATATCTTATTTCAGCAACAAGTAAATAAACTTACAGTATTAGGAAGTGTAGGAAGGTGAGAAATATTATCCTCTGCGCTAAGAATTTCACCATCATCTATGTCTCCATAAAACATTGCTACAGTCCCATCAGTTGGTTTCTCAGACATTATCATTCTAGTTCTTACCCTAGGAGCTAGAGAAACAAGATTCCCTGTGAAAGTAGAGCAAAGTTAAGGCAAGGAGAATGAACCCAAAATATTTATGAAGGACCAAAACCTGAGATATAACAAAACAAAGAAAACCTTGAAAAACACTCACCCTGTACAAAATTCAAGATTCTTGTCTTGTCGGTATTCATATTGCCACCAATAAGTGACTTTGATAGTGGATTCAAATCGTCTTTGAAATCCTCGTTACTGGAAAGACTGGTTAGACAGGCTGATATTAGTTGAGGAGAATGTGAGCTGGGTTTCCGGACATGGTACTCATCAACCTTGTTTCTTTTTCTGTTGAGTTGACACCTGCAATTGAAACCGTAAAATGAATATTGCCATCTATACAACTTTTAACAGGAAATGACAAGACATTAATTTTACTTCTTGAAAACAAGGAATAACATAACCAAGCAGGTGTCTATGTTCATGTTCTGGTCTTCAACAGCACAAATTTAAAAAAGCAAGTAAAGCATGCTTCATGTAGAGAAGAGGAGGCACTAGCGCCCTGTAAAGTTTGACAAAGATTATGCTAACACTATATACAGAATGGAAACACAAATGTATTCAATGGCTAGAAATCAATCACAAAACTCCAATGCAGAAATAATTCAATCGACATCATACCTCATAGTTACAGTTTCAATCTTTGAGAACCTTTCAAGCATTGTTTGATCACCCAAAGGAGGGGTTCCAACGGACGGACTGCTTGCATTTAATTGAACACTCATATTGCTAACACTCGCAGGAGATCCAACTGCATTTATTACAGGGGTCTTGGGGAGGGAATTTGATCTTCTCTTAGCAGCAGCTTGAGCCTGGTGTTGCCGTTGCATAGAGTCATTTGCACTTGAAGTCAAAGATGGGGTTCCACCAACAGCAGGAACTGAGTTAACAGCTTTCTCCTTTAGAGATGCTCCAAGGGAAGAGGTTGCTGCAACAGCTCCAAAGTGAGGTCCTACAGGACCACTTAAAAATTCCCCAGATTTTGATGATAATGGAGATTGAGGCAAAGCTCCACTCGACAAACGTGGACTTTGCGCTGATTTCCTTTTTTGGAACTCTTCCTTTCTCGCATCTTTCTCGACATGCTGATTAATATTGTTCCAAGGTGTTTGAGGGAAACCAGGTCTCGCAAATCCATGGAATGATCTTGGTTGAAGTCGTGTCTGGTGTGGGTCCAAATGGTTTGCATCAGTTTCCCGGTTCAGCTCAGAGCCATCCAACTTGTCAGTAGGATCAAATGGCTCTTCCTTAGCACCATATCTCAATGTTTGATGTCCTGCAGCAAATGGCATCGCACCAGCCTCCTGATTCAGAACCCCTTCAAAAACTTGCTGAGGGTGCTTCTGCATGCCCATATTTGCATACTGCATTCCTCTCGCCAATGCTTGCTGGGGAAGCAACATATTCTTCCAGCTCATATCCTGTCCATGCAGGCCATCCATATGTGTCCCAACTTGTTGCTGCGGAATCCCGTCTGGTCCAACAGCATTAAGTCTAGTTCTTTTATTAAGGCCAGATAAAGGTGACATTGGACCATCTAGGTTCTCCCGCTTCCCAAGAAGAGAAGCACCGGAGTTAATGCTGTCAGTATACGACATTGTCACGTCCTGCCCAACAGGGGAGGCAGCTGATGCACTTACAAAAGAGCTAGACCCATGATCCTGCATACTCCTAGCATTCGTAAGCCCCATCTGATATCTTGGTGACTGCAATGCCATGGGTAGTGCTGGAATGGATGAATCTTGCACAAAACTTTTAGGTCTTAATCCCAACATATTGCTTGAACCAACATTTTGAGAAATCAGATTTTCCTGTTGTAGCATCAAACTCCCTGAAACAATTCCAGCCTCTCCCAACCTGCCATTAGAGCCTTCTATCACTCTATCTAGGTAAGCCTTCTTCTCATGGATCTTACTAGTAGATGTGACTGTAACTTCTGAAGTCTGCCTCAATCTCTTTCTCCTCAAGCTACATGAAGCAAGGTCAAGCTGCAATTTGACATGGTTAAGAAAGACGAAACTGGATGCTCAAATAAGAAGAAATAGGCATTACTTTCTGAACTCATTACCTTAGTTGGAACAGGGTTAGTACATAGTCTGTCCAGTTTGGGAGCGGGATCTAAACAAAGTTGTGGTTGCAAAGCTTTCAATATCCGAGACTCCGCTTCCTGCAGCAAAAAGGATTAAATGTATAACAGCTTTGCAACAAGTACAGAAACCACTTACGAAGGATGGGAGAGCTGTCAGTATGTACCATTAAATCACCATATGTCCATGAATTATCTGAGCTCAACGGAATATCCTTCACTACATTCTCCAAAGACATCTTAAGACGCACTTTATTGATGATAGGGGATCCATCAATTGGTGGGGTGTTAGATCCTTGTTGAGGTGAAACTTTCCGGTAATCACGCACCTTAAAAAGAAAAAAAAAACGGATTTTAAGCGAAATATGATTTCACTGAATGCACATTAACATCCATTAGCTAATAGCAGTAGGTGGCATGTATTTAAATAAGCATAAACTGATATACCCTAAGGGGGGAAATTAGAGGGAAAAGGAAAAGGAAAGTAGAGATGGTGTTCTTGAAAGTGATTTGTGAGTACAATCTTGAACGTAGACTGCAGCATAGAGCTGGGTTCAAGGTTAGTTCAAGTGAGTTGAGACTTGCTTTTGTAAACACTAGAGTCAAAACATTTGGTAGCTGGAAGGAAGTAACACAGATTCAATGGAATGGCCTAGAATACGATTGACTTATTATATGAAAGGATAATTATGATAAGTTATAGCTCACCTCACATATGAGTGTCCCATCAACATATTTGCAAGGTATATCATCCAAAATATCTCCTGGCAATCGGCCAGATTCAATTGCCTACAAGCACATTCAGAAACAATTGAAGAGAGAACTTATAAGTAGAGCTTACATAGAAAAATTCTTGGTAAAAGGAAATTGAGAGTACTAATAATGCTGAAGTTTCAAGGAAATATTAAGTAATAGCCTCATTAAATTAAGATAAAAAAAGTCCTGATACCCCAATGATTTCGTTTCTCAAACCAAGTTCCAAGAGATGAGTGAGTTAACCCATCAGCAGACCAATCAAAATCACAGAGGATAGATTTGGATGCAACTTTTACTACTTGCATTTTTAAAATACAAAAAACACCCCTTGCGTTTTGCTAAAAAATAAAATCAAGTAGTAAAAAGCAAAATTATAGTTGATTAAACATGAATAAATGGCTAAAATATTGCAAAAATTCCACAATCATGCATCTAAGGCAAAAAAAAAGGGTTTCCATATCAATGGAGGTCTTTTTTACCTTGAAAATATAGTTTTCTTATACATAAAGAACAATTTTTTCAAAGTAGGAAAATTAAGAACTAAACAAAGATGCATTTATCGAAGTTCAATTTCTCCCACCTTTAAAAGAATATTTATCAATGAGCTAATCCCAAGCCAAAATAGAGGAAGATTAAGTCAAAATACCAGGCAACAAAGAAAAATAGCCAGGTATCTTTGGACAGTGTTTCCTCAGGTCATTAAAACATGAACATGGTCATAGGACACACTACCAGTCAACCCAACATTTACAGACAATTAATACAAAGAATAAGCTATATAAAATGGGAAAAGGGGATCATATTATCCCATCCACCAAGGTTAATGAATGTGAGACAATTTCATTGCTAACCACACCCAAAACCTTTGTTAATCAAACCATTTAAATTGAAGATTTCCATTTTCAGTTTCACTATCCAATAACTAACTTGCCCAGTATGTACTCCAAACAAAATTGGTATAGACGACAAAAATTTACAACGGTGTAGAAACAATCATGAAGATGGAAGTCAATCTTAAATAGACAAAAACTGAAAACGGAAAAATAAATATGTTTCGTTAAACGCTTACTGAAAAGAGAGTTTCAGATGACCTATCATATGGATGCAATTTTGGAGCATCCGGAACGGTATGCAAAGCCACCTGAAAATCAGAAATTGCTTTAACTTAAAGATGACATAAAAGATAGAAACAAAAGAATCCATCATTTTAGTAAACTTTTTCTAGAGAAAATAACACCCTCCATATTGTCTTAAACGAACCTCTTGGGGCTTTCCAATAGAATAGCCATCTGGGTAAAGATTCAAGGTGAAAGATATTTCATGGTCTGTAAAAACAAAGAAAGAACAAACAAACATGCTCAGAATTTGAACATTATCAACGATCAAGAGAGGGGGAAATAAAACCAAAGCACAGTAATGGTTTTGAAGTTTGACCGACTCTAACCTGCAGGAACTCGAAGGGTTTCATCAGAAATAATTGATCGAGACACCCCAGGAGCACACTCAACACCTTCAACAATATCATCACCCTGGATCAACACAAACACAAAAAACAAATCAAATAATCAGACAATATTACAAAAATGAAAAAAAAAACATAAAAATTAATTTACTTTCGCTGTTCCTCTTCTCTTAGTTATGGGCTATGAATCAAACTAAAGAGAGAAAGTGTACCAAAATCAGAACTTATACCATATTTGATTAAAACCATACAAAACCCCCTTGACTATAGTACCTATTTTATTAAAGCAGGGCAATTCCTGAAATCAAGCTCATTCTTTAGCTTAAAACTTGACTGTAAAGTTTTAAATGAATAAAACATTATAAATAAATACAAAAAGAAAAACCTTCAGCAATTCAATTATCTCTAACTCCTATCAGCAACCAATAAGCAAAAATCTAGTTATATAGAAAAAAAATACAATTTTATAATGATTAGATTTTAAAAAATAAAAGGAGAAGCTACGGGATCTGCTGAACGAAACAAAATTAGAAATAGACCCAGAAATTCCTTCCACCAACAATTTCTCATTTTTAACAATTGCAATAGTTTTTTTTATCAACAACGTAAAGAGCAAATGGGTGTATATAAATTTACCTGGAGCTTTCTAGGACGTGAGCTCTCTTTAGAATTGTCAGACACAACATCGTCTGAAGCCTCCGATTGAAGACAAGGCTTGGGCTTGTACCTAGAACCGGTGTTTGATACCTTAAACGAAACACCCATGTCAAACTCTTTTCTGCTTTCTCAGAACTAAACCATGAGAAATTGAGATTTAACGGGTTTTGTCTGGATCAGGAGAGAGAAGGGAAAATATTTAGACTTCAGACAAATAAAGAACCCAGATTGAGTTTCTGAGTAAAGAGTTGAGGGGAGAATAGCAAATTCGTACGAAAACAAGAGGATTAAATAAGAAAAATTATTTTATCTTATTTTTTTCTAAGGTAATAATTTAGGGTTTAGAAGATTAATTTAATATTTATATTTATGATTTTAAATTTAAAATTTAATGATTAATATTTTGAATATAAAATTAATAATATAGATTCTATATCGCAAAATCTAAATTTTTGATCGGAAGATAATCGAAAAAAAAGAGAGGAAGCATAGCCATAATTTTAGCTCTATGGCATTTATACATTTTATTAGTTTAGACCTAATTACATTTTTGATATAACTATCAATTTTAATTATTTTATGGATTAATACCAATTGAATATTGTAAAGACCTAAGGATGATTATTTTAATTAGGAATGATCATGGATCAGATTAAGACATATTTTCAATCGACCTGTATAATAGACCCACCCAAAACTCGATTTAATATTTAAGTAAAAATTTATTTCTGACCCGACTCGTCAGAAATATTAAAAAATATTTATAATTTATTCGATAAAATATAAAACTAATATAAAAAATATAAAAAAATATTATAGTAGCAATTAACCCTATTATGTAGAGAGGAAAACTCATCAATTTTGCGTAAAAATGACCAATCTTAAACTCATCCTAATTCACTCAATTTACAACATTAATATTTGAATATCTTACATTATTTAAAAGATCTCCATTTGATCGACGCGTAATTAATAAGCTTAACATTTTTAAAACTAAAACTTGACATCATTCTTTTATAGAGGATTCGATTAAAATGATTAATAAAAAATAAATTTATAACGGTATTAACATAACAATCTACATAAAAATTTAATACACTTTACGTTAATAAATATTATTTATCTCAAATATTACTTCAATAAATAATTTCAAAATTACAATGATAAAAATTTAAGTCGAAAGATAGAGAAAGAAAAAGTTAACACAAATTACATATGTGAATTGTTATGCAAGCATTTTTTTTAACAATTTTTAGTCGGAGGATGAGAAATGAAACATTTGCTCCAATAAATATTAAACTTGTAAATTAGTGGATGGAATGATATAAACCCTTCATATTTTTTCAATTTAAAAACAAATTTGACTCGGCCTCAACCCATTAAACAAAAAATGATCTTGTAGCGTCGGATAGGGTCAAAACTCATAAATTTTGCGTCAAAATGACCAATCTTAAACTCATCCTAATTCACTCAATTTACAACATTAATATTTAAACATCTTACATTATTTTAAGGATCTCCATTTGATCGACGCGTAATTAATAAGCTTAACATTTTTTAAAACTAAAACTTGACATCATTAATTTATAGAGGATTCGATTAAAATGATTAATAAAAAATAAATTTATAATGATATTGACGTAACAATCTACATAAAAATTTAATACACTTTACGTTAATAAATATTATTTATCTCAAATATCACTTCAATAAATAATTTCAAAATTACAATGATAAAAATTTAAGTTAAAAGATAAAAAAAAAAGTTAACACAAATTACATATGTGAATTGTTATGCAAACACTTTTTTTAACAATTTTTAGCCGGAGGATGAGAGATGAAATGATGTAAACCCTTCATATTCTTTTAATTTAAAAACAAATTTAACTCGAGCTCAACTTATTTAAAAAAAACGACTTTTTAGCGTCGAATAGGGTCAAAACTTATCAAGTTTGCATCAAAATGACCAATCTTAAACTCATTCTAATTGACTCAATTTACAACATTAATATTTAAACATCTTACATTATTTTAAGGATCTCTATTTGATCGACACGTAATTAATAAGCTTAACATTTTTTAAAACTAAAACTTGACATCATTTTTTTTATGGATTTTGCTATTGACAGCCCTCCATAGATTCTTATAGTAATGCTTGTTTTGCTTTGTAATGAAATCTAGTAAAATGTAATTAAATACATTTTTAAAAAACCATGTTTAATTAATTTTAGGTTGTTTAATGTAATTAATACTCACTTAAAATGATTTATTGTTTAGAGTTTAGGGTTTGGTGATTTGGATTTAGGGTTATAGTTTAGATTTTATGGCTTATGGTTTAGGCTTTAGGGTTTGATGTTTAGGGTTTATTGGTTGTGTTTAGGGTCTGGGTTTTGGGGTTTAGGGTTTATGATTTAGGGTTTAAGCTTGAGGTTTGTAGTTTGAATTTAGGGTTCGTGGTTTAAAATTTTGAATTTTATTATTTAACTAAATTAAAAATTTTAAATTAATAAAATACAACTTTTTAGGAATGTAATTAATTACATTTTATTATATTTTTTTAAAAAGTAAAAAAACATTAATTATAAGAATCTATAGTGTTCTTATTGCATAACCCTTCTTTTATAGAGGATTCGATTAAAATAGTTAATAAAAAATAAATTTATAATGGTGTTGACGTAACAATCTACATAAAATTTAATACACTTTACATTAATAAAAATTATTCTCTCAAATATCACTTCAATAAATAATTTCAAAATTATAATGATAAAAATTTAAGTCAAAAGATAAAAAAAAAGTTAACACAAATTGGAAAATTCTACAACGTGCGACGAACACCGATGAACACCACTAACGATGAACACCGATGAACACCATTAAATTAATTAATAAAGATTTAAAATTTTAAGGACTCATCATATAATTAACAATTATTTTTAGAAATTTAATTAAATTATTTTTTATATATATTAAAATTTTATTTTTTTAATAAGGGTAAACTATATATTTAGTACCTCACCTATTTTCGTATTTCTATTGAACCCTAATTATTTAAATATTATTTTAATTTGACCCTATTCTTTATAAAAAAAATTTAACCCTTAACCTTCAACTTAAAACCCTAAACTATTAAACCTTAAACCCTTAAACTCTTAAATATATATCCTAGACCATATACCATTAAAAATAATTTTATCATCATCGATTCAATTCACTTGAGTTGGATGCTTCGAAGGATGGAACTCCTCGAGATTCACTTCCTGAAGAAGATCAGCGGCAGTATAACTTGGCTATTCACTAAATTCAGGAAAAGGTAAGATTGTAAACTTTATTATCTGTATCCTTGCGTACCATGTTTTCATTGTTATTGTTTTCTCCTGGACCATTGAGTTTATATTTGGCCAAAGTACCATTGTCACGTAATTCTTAGAATTCGGTTGTGCTGTGCAAGGTGGGAACAATATGTATGTCTACTCACTGCAAATTAATTGTGATAAAATCAGCTTAAATGTTTTAATTGCTTTCTTTTAACTGTTGGAAAATTATTTCAAGGTATTTCTAGTATGTTCATTTGCAATCTCTTAGTCATGGATTCCATCTTTTTGAATATATAATAGATTATTCTTAGGTTTTTGTGGTCATCGGTGGTTGTGGCTAATTTGCTAATTGGAGTTTACTATATACTCAATAATATAATACAGGTCTAAGTATCAGCCTGTAAATTTTCATTCATCTACGAATAGTCAGAATCAGTGGTGTCTATATCTTCTTCAGGAAGTGAATTTCGAGGAGTTTCATCCTTCGAAGCATCTAACAATTGAATCGATGATGGTGAAATTATTTTTAAAGGTATATGATTTAGGGTATAAGTTTAAGAGTTTAAGAGTTTAAGGTTTAATAGTTTAGGGTTTTAAGTTGAGGGTTAAGGGTTAAATTATTTTTTTTATAAAGAATAGGGTCAAATTAAAATAATATTTAAATAATGAGGGTTCAATAAAAATACGAAAATAGGTGAGATACTAAATATATAGTTTACCCTTATTAAAAAAATAAAATTTTAATATATATATAAAATAATTTAGTTGAATTTTTAAAAATAATTATTAATTATATAACGGGTCCTTAAAATTTTAAATCTTTATTAATTAATTTAATGGTGTTCATCGGTGTTCATCATTAGTGGTGTTCATCGGTGTTCGTCGCACGTGGTAGACTCATCCACACAAATTACATATGTAAATGGTTATGGAAACACTTTTTTCTAAATAATTTCTAGCCGGAGGATAAGAAATGAGAAATTTGTTATTATAAATATTGAATTTGTAAATTCTAATTATAAACCTTAAATTATACATCTTACACACTAAATCTCTAAACCCTAATCTAAAATAAAAATATTTTCCATTTAAGAATTATATTTAACCTAAAAAAACAGTGGTTAAAATGATAATAAATTACCCGTCTAAAAATACAAACTTTAAGAAGTTATTTTGATGCAACCAAACAGTGTTCAATGTAAAGTTTTGGCCTTTGGGAGCTAAGAATCCTAACTTCAGAGAACCCCAAATGTAAACAGTGAAAGGGTTTAATTCCTCTTAAAATCAAGATAATTGGTAAAACCTCTTAACCTCGGTTTCCATAAACTTTCTCTGTAACAAAATCAGAGTAGAATAAACCGGAAAGTCTGTGTTGCTTGTTTGTTTCAGTTTCTGGGTTTACTGAACTTGTCCCAATGTGTTTTACAACCGATTCTTAAGCCGCTTTTCTAGAAGAATGAGGAATTCCCGGATTTTTTTGGGACAAGGTTTTGGACTTAATACAGGGAGGTTTCCCACTCGCCACCTGATTTCAGCTTCTCCAGATTTTACTTCATTGGATTTTGGTTTAACCGTGTGTTATATATAATGAATGACATGAGTGTTATTTTTGTAAAAATAGAAGGTCATATATGTCCTCCCAAGCACGCGCTATATAAAAAACCTTCGATTCAGAGAGAGCCATATTTCATGATTATCCAAACGCAATGGCAAAGATAATCCATTGCTCTTGTTTCATCTCTCGCCCATCTCCACACTTCGGCAAACCGAGATTTCCTGGTCAGTAATCATGTTCTCTTGCTTTTTTTGTTTCACTCTTATTTGCTTTGCCTTTTTTGTTTAGTTTAGCAATATGCGATTTTTCCTGTATTTATCCACCCAAAATAACTAAATTTTGAGGCAAAGCTGTAAGTAAATGCGATGTTTTGAAACGGGTATTTGAAGAATCAGTGAATACTGGATGGAAATTTTTCAAATGGTTTGTAGAAATTTTGAGTTAATTCTGATGATTGAAACCAGGGAAGCTAGCACCTTTTATATGTAAAGTAGGAAACTTTGGACAATCCTTTGAAGATGTTAATGGAACAACTGAGATTCATCAGCTGTTGCGAGAAACGTGTAAAGAGCGCTTACTACACTGCCAAATACCAGAGGGAAAGAGGGTCTTGGAACGAATTTCATCGCCTTATGATGGAATTTTAGAACTGTTATTTGCTCTTGAGGTATGATGGTGAGTCCTCTGGACAGCTTTTTGTGCTATTATTATTATTTCTGATATTGGTAACAAACAGAGCAGTTAGCTTCTTATTTCAAGTTTACTCTGATAGCTATATGTATATAATTTGGACATGACAAGATTCATATAATGCTTAAATTTCAATATTTGGAGCTGAAGAAAGATGCACATGCCTTGAAATTACTTGGTTTTTGGTGGTATCAAGCCACTCTTTGTAAATTAACATGATTTTCTCCATTTTCATCAAACTGTACTAATTAATTGAAGCTTATGCTTGGGGCAGGGAGGCTTATGGTTAAGAGTTCCGGTGACGGCTTTTCTTGCCACCAACATTTTGATATTTACTGCTCCTTTCAAAGCCCTGGCAGAAACTTGTGAAGCTGATAACTCCTTTTTCGACATGCCACTGCTGCTATTTGTCTCCCTTATTGGTGCCACAGTTGGAGGTATCTTTTTACTTTGTCTCATCTTTGGTTCTGGTCCATAATGGCATGCCACTTACTGTGCTTTTTAAATTAATATAAGATGATTCAAACACGGCCTGCAATCGATATTTCATTGCTCAAATTGTATTTGATGTGCTTGAATAAATTTTTATCCTAATTTACCTGGACTTTGATTGATTCCATGATATCGTGAAAAGAAATTCTACACGGCTAAACCTAAAAAGTTAAAAATTATTGTCTCAGTTCTCAGAAGCCTAGAAATAAGATATCTGTTTTCACTTTGGAATACCACTTTTAAATGGGTGATTGAAACATCTTAACATTCATTTCCCCCCTTCTAGACACTGGAATGAGAATCCATTTTGAGCCTTTCAGTGTCTTGTTCCACATTATGTCGGATTTATTTGTTTCCTCTCCTTTTCACTTCAGAAATTGATGTATGCATACTACGATGAAATTCTTTTAAACCATGTTGCATAAATTTTTATTTTCCTGATAATCCACAATTTGTACTGCAGGATTGCTTGCACGGCAGAGGAAAGGAGAATTGCAGCGAGTGAATGAGCAGCTGCGCCAGATCAATGCTGCTCTAAGAAGACAGGCTAAGATAGAGTCATATGCCCCCAGCCTGAGTTATGCTCCTGTTGGTGGTAGAATTTCAGAAAAGGAAGTAATTGTTGATCCAAGAAAGGAAGAGTTGATTTCTCGATTGAAGAGTGGAAAGAATTTTCTTAGAAATCAAGAACTTGAGAAGGCTTTTATGGAGTTTAAGACGGCACTGGACCTTGCTAAGAGTCTACAAGATCCTATCGAGGAGAAGAAAGCTGCCAGAGGTTTAGGTCAGTCTCCGTTTACATAATTATTATGGTTCAAGCCAAACCAAGTGGCCAAATAGAGATAAAGGGTTATGACGCCTCGGGGAATTGCCTTGGATCTCTGTGCATTAAGCTTTTAGTACCCAAAGCAGCAATTTCACCATGCATCATATATTTGATAACGAAGAAAATCCCTTAAACTTGTACCAGTACTCTGTTTGCAATTTTCTTTTCTTATTTCTTGGATTGTTTCCATAGAAGTTGGTGGAATTTTCAACTGTCTCTAACTCTAAGTTTGCATAATTCAGGTGCCTCATTGCAAAGGCAAGGCAAATATCGAGAAGCCATTAATTACCACTCAATGGTTTTAGCAATATCTGATCGAGAAGGAGAGGACTCTGGAAGTACAGAAGCTTATGGAGCAATTGCGGACTGCTACACTGAGCTTGGAGACCTCGAGAAAGCTGGGAAGTTCTACGACCAATATATTGCCAGGTTGGAAACAGACTGATGAAGCTGCATATCTAGCCGGTTCTATCACCTTTAAATGTATTTCTTAATGATTGTAGAGATTGCAGGCAGGTTGCGGATATTCCCTTTTTCTCCCACCTTTAGCATTACCGATGTTAGTTGCTGAGTTTCAGACACTGAAATTGTGAGTTTGACAATGATTTTGTTGGATATTGCATTTTTAACACCATGTTTCTTCCAAAGAGAAAAACCCCATTTCGAACACATATCATATATCCCAGAGAAAAAAAGAAATACACAGTATGTAGGAGTAAACTCCAGAGAAAGCTATTATATATATCCCAGTGGAACAGGCCATACCGTATGATATATAACAGAAAAATACATTCAAAAGCTTCCCAGCTGTGTTTAGAACGTGATAAAATCTCAAAATACGTAAAAGAGGTTATAGTATGCAAACATATGGCTATAGATAAAAGCAGGATGTAGCTTCACTGCTAAAAAAAGCCTCCTAAATCTTATGTTTAGAACTCAAATCAAATCTGCCAATGCAGGAATTAAGGATATTATCACACGAACTCTATTCTTGTTACTGATAGTACAATAGCTGCTGAGCAGCTGCGACGTCCTCGAACCCACCATCGTATATAGCCTGGCTTCCTCCAGCAGCACCCACTCCCATTGCTGCCTGCTTGAGAGGGTGCATTTGGGCATGAACGCCACCCATTTTGCTCATAGCAAGTTGCCTTTCATAAGCTAAAAGGTCAATCGCTGAAAGGCCCAATAAAGGTGCAGCCACAGGTGGGGGAAGTGGATTTGAACTTGTCCCCGGTGGTGTAGGTTTGCTGCCCCAAGAGCACTAAACAAACAAATTACAGATGTCAATTTCTCATCATCCAAAGATTTTTTTTTTAAAATGAAAGTTGACATAGTAACTATGAGATTATAGACGAGCAAGATTGAATTTAATGATCGTTGACTCATATTTGGATATTTAATGATCGATGATTCAATTAATATACCAAGTTATGTACAGAATTTTTTAAAACATCCTCCAAAGACTTTACAAACTACACATCAATGTTTCTGTATTTCATATTTCTCAAATACAGTAGTCATATTCCGACCAAAAGCAGAGAACGAACCTTAATTTGCTTGCCACATAGAAATGACCGAGTGTTCCCCATCTGAATAGCCAAAGCAGCCCCAGCATGAGTACTGTATCTCACAAACCCAAAGCCTTTGTCACGCTGGACCCGAACCTCCTCAATCACCCCAGCACCAAGAGCATGGAAGTGACAATGGAGTTCAAGTTGAGTGACCTGAGGATTAAAAGGTAATTGTTTAATTGGACAACCTAAAAAGTTCCTTTAAAATACAACAAGTTTTCGAACACTAGTCTAACTCTCACATGCAGTAAAAACTTTATTAAAAGATGGGTGTTTAAACAGTCCATACACTGGAGGATGCTTCAAGATCATACCATCATTAGTTGAGAAGCTTGTATTGATGAGTATTCTACATGTGGAAAAGATGACAAACTATCGTAAAATTTGAGTATTCTACATGCATATGGAAATATGAGAGTTCCTAAAAGTGATAAAAATGCTGGTTTACTTGTTCTATGTTAAGTAAGCTCATAATGCTGGGTAACACCCATTTCAGAAATAACTTCTATGTGTAAAAAAAAATAACTAGAAGAGCTATTGCATATAGTTACTTGCCTCTGGTGCAAGATTGCCCACATAAACAGTAGTATATTGAAAGCTCATAATGCTTGGTAATACCCATTTCAGAAATAACTTCTGTGTAAAAATAATAACTAGAAGAGCTGTTGCATATAGTTGTTACTTGCCTCTGGTGCAAGATTGCCCACATAAACAGTAGTATATTGAAAGCTCATAATGCTTGGTAATACCCATTTCAGAAATAACTTCTATGTGTAAAAATAATAACTAGAAGAGCTGTTGCATATAGTTGTTACTTGCCTCTGGTGCAAGATTGCCCACATAAACAGTCGTATATTGAAAGCTCATAATGCTTGGTAATACCCATTTCAGAAATAACTTCTATGTGTAAAAATAATAACTAGAAGAGCTGTTGCATATAGTTACTTGCCTCTGGTGCAAGATTGCCCACATAAACAGTAGTATATTGAGGATTATTCTCGGGAGCGTCATTATTAGTGGTCTCTTTACCATCCTCTGCATACCAAGGTAACAAATGTAAGTTCATATCCCTTTTGGTACAAATTTTAATGATCCATAAAAGTAACTTTATTTTGCATATAACAAAGTAATCATTAATATGAAGATTTAAAAGAACCCAACTGCAACAAACATACCTGATGAACCATTGGTTACTTCAACCACACTTTTAGCATCAGAGCTTTGCTTGTCATCGTTGCTACTAGCACCCTTTGTTGCCCAGTTACAACGGATCTGCCGACTGCCAAGCCACTTTCCTAAAAGAATAAATCAAAAGCACATTTGATTTTTTACTGCAATTTTAATAACAGTGATTCATGCATGTAATTTGTCTAAAAATAATACTAATACAATTATAACATCTCAGGCTCAGCCACAATATTTCAGAAACATATTAAGAACACTCCAAACATGGAAGATATGAAATAAAACTCTGAAGCTAACTCCATTTGATGTTCTTACACTGCAACCAATGAAGATAAAATAAATGTAGGTGTGGAGTAAAAGCATCAATCTTACCACTTAAGTCATTAATTGCATTTTGTGCATCCTGAACAGAGGGAAAAAGGTCAACAACAATAGATGAAACAACATTATAATGGAAGAGAACTGGACGCCAGAAACTTGACCAAGGAACAGTACCTGCTGGTTGCGGAATGAGACAAACCCAAATCCTCTTGAGCGCCCAGTTTTCTGATCCCACATAACCCTCGCATCCCTGAATCAGTTAAGATATTAAATTTGTTATTCATGCCAACACCAATAAATCACTACTGATAGTTTACACCTTTACTTTTAATAAGTTAGATTAGAGCCAATGCATTCATTTAAATCAAGATCAAAAAGACAAAAACCACTTACGAACAACTCTGATGGACAGAAAAGCATGCATACAGCATTGCATCAGTAACCTCAGGACTGAGATCCCCAACAAAAATATTAAAATGACCTGCACTGATTTTGATAGTATCAAACATTATAACAAGAAAGAAAATTTCCAGCAGATTGTAAATGTTTTTGAGCAAAAATTTCCAAACAGAAAAGTTAGAAGACCTGATGTATCCTCTCTCTGACCACTAGCATATGCCCAATTAACCTTGATAGGCTGTCCAAATCTGCAGATTATAAGGTATGATAATGATATCAAAGCTAAAACAAGGCAAAGTAAGAGTAAAAAATAAAATTAATGCTTACAAATGCCTTCCATTTAGAGAAAATATAGCAAGAGCAGCTGATCTACGATCAAAGTAGTGGATGAACCCATATGATGACTGTTCCAGTATGAGGCAAAAAAACACGTCAACCATTTCATGACAACATGTAAAAAGGAAAAGGATGAAAAACTGACTCAAGAAAGTTAACTGTTGCACAATTAGAGCACCTCACAACTTCATAAAGGTTAAAAAAAGAAGAGGGAAAATACCTTTTCCTTTCTAATAAGCTTGCAACCTTCAACAGGACCAGTACTAGCAAAAACCTCTTGGAGTAGTGGTTCAGTCACTTGTGAATGGATGTTTCCCACATACCTGCAGTTTCTCAAAAATTTAAAAACTAGAAGTTTAAAAAAAGAGAGAGAGAAACAAAACAAAAAAAGACTATATAAGTAACTTTATAAGTTGTCAAAAAGATGCAAGAACATATAAGAAGGGCAAAGGGTCGCAACATATTCAATCACCAGACTCATTAAGGGAAGCACATCTGTTGAAAAACCTTAAATTTCTCTGTTATTCACTCATATTTCACAAGTAGGAAACTTACAATTAAATATACAAGCCTATGCCTTATCTTAGGTAACTTCTAAACTAGGAAAGAGACTAATTCTAGTAAAAGAACACAGTCCCTTAGAGTTAGGGATCCTAACTAATAAAATATTTACAAATCTCCTCAATTTAGGAAACAAATCTCTGATAACATCTAATGTATATGGTTATAAGAACAAAAGTGACTAGGGTAGTTGCTTAAGCAAAAAGGGCAAACAAGTGGTGCACGATATGCAAAGGACGCAAAATGGAGAAAGGAAAAAAAAATCTAGGCAAACACTCACACACTGCGGCAAGTACTTGGATCAAAACCAGGAGGCAGATTTCCACTTGGGATTGGCTCTATCTGCATAATAAAAATGTGAAAAATAAAAGTGGGGAAAAGAAAAAACGGTGTACAAAAAAAGTCACTTCCCACTTAATTCTAAAGCCTCTGAATCTGGGAAAGAGGATGAGTTTTGAAGGTACCCAACAGTGAACCTAGAAAAAATTAAACAAGATGCTAACTACAACCATCACAATTGCGAGCATCACTTCTCCTACTTTGAAAACACTTCATACTTAAAGACAAAAGGATAGTAGACATTCTTGCTTTTACAATTATCACATCACCCCGCTTCATTTTTTCAGTGCCGGCCAAATCAAAAATAATTCAGCCTCGTCTAAATAAGACATACTTTAGCAGAACCATAGTCCACAGATCAGAGTAATTCAAGGGTAATGATGCTAAAAGTTCCTTTGAACTCCCTCCTCCTAAGTGAAAATAAATATATATCTTTCCGGACAATTCAAACAGAAAGAACTGCCGGGCATGTAACTAAGGAATAATGCAGATACATTAAAAGCACCATATACGCTATAAATTAGCTTCATGCTGTTATATTTCAACCCAATAAGCCTAGAGATTCCCAAAATCAAATGCAGGATCCATGTTTTACACTCCAATACTTGAAAGGGGAACCAAATATGTTGCACATTTTACAGAATATTTCCAAACTAGAGATAAAGATAGATAAATATAAACATGGACAAAAAGACTGATTGATTGATTATGCATATGTGCCAGAGAGGTGGCAACTAGACATTATTCGAACACATTCAATCATTTCACAAAATTTGAGAAACAAAACAAAGTTTACCAATGAAGAAAGAAGCGCAGTAAATGAGAAATAACAACATTTGAACTTCAATCTTTTATCAAATTTCAAACCAAAAACAATGGGATTCACTTTAAACTTCAAGCATGTTTTAAGCCACGGGCTTTTCTCATTTCTGAAAACCAAATCCAAAATTTTCTCCGACCATAAATCAAGAAAATAATTGTTTTTTGAAAATCACAAAAATAGGAACAAAGACGATCGAATTCAAGTAAAACTCATGGTAAAGGCTTATCTTTCAAATATCAGATATAACAGCACCAAATCCAAAACTAACCCAATCTCCACCAATTCAAATAAAATAAACCAAACACGATTTCCAAAAATAAAATATATATCCAACAGATCATTCCGGAAAATCGGATCAAAAAATAGCAGACGCTCAGTGGAACATAAATTGACGAGAAATTAAAGAGATGGTAAAAAGAGAGAGGAAAGAGTAGAAAACCTGAGGAGGTGCCAAGATGCCAGGGTGATAGAGAGACTGTTGTTGGAGGAGAGCTTGTTGCATCAGGGCTTGTTGCTGTTGCTTCAGCCTCAGGTGCTGCATTTTTCTCGGCGATTTTCAAGGGAAAACTAATCGGTGTGTCTGGTTTCCGATAAAATAATCTTTTGTTCTCTTCTCCTCTGTTAGGGCTCGAAGTGTGGAGGGGCCTCGAGAATGAGACAAGATGAAAGAGGAACACAAGAGGCTCTAAGGAGAGAGAAAGAAATAGGCCATGCTCCTCAAAAACAGATGATGGAAAAGTATAAAGGGTAAAATACTTAAATCACTACTGAAGTTTGTTTTCTTGCCTATTTTAGGTAACCAAGTCTCAAAATATTTAATTTACTCACTAAAGTTTATACATTAATTTTTTTCATCACTTCTCCATTAACTCTTTAACATCATTATGATCGTGGAATAAAAAATAATAAAAATGATGGGTAAAATACATAAATCACCGTTAAAGTTTACTCTCTAACCTATTTTGGTCATTAAATTTTGTTAACTTATTTTAGTCATTGAAGTTTCACATGTTATGGCCTATCTTATAACGGTATTAGAAGGAGCAAAGTTTAGTGATGATTTATGTATTTTACCCAAATATAAATGCACGTGTCAACCGATAACAAATCATAAAATTACACATCTACATATGTATTAGAATATTTTTTTATCGAGAATTTAATTTATTATCGTTTATTTTAGAGTTAATTGCACTAATAGAATATTGATTCTATTAATTAGAGTTATTAAAATAGTTATCAGTGAAATATCATATCATCTTGATATCTATTTTGTGTAGGTTCGAATCTTTTCAAAAGACATGTCTAATAGTATGTGCAGTGCCACCAAGACCTCTCATTTTTTTTTGATGTGAGATTAATGTCCATTGACTTTTCAGCGCCACCAATACCTCTCATTTCTTCCTGATGTTGGATTAATGGTCATCGCCTCTTTTGGACGTGACATTCTCCCCATTCAATCTTGTGACGCCCTCGTGATAGGTCACTATCACAGTTGTCCATCTTGTCTACCCCACTCTTGGGCGCTCGACGAGAAATCAGGCAGTCAATGGTCGCTCTGATATCACTTATCATGAGACTCGAGTTTCAACCTAACGAATCACACAACCTTAGACAATATTTTCAAGGCAAACGTCTAAGTCAATCTAATTTCTCACTTCAGAATATCAAATTATTCCTTGGCACGAAACAAAAAATCTTTTTAAGCAGAAGCAGACAGAGAAAGACAACGAATAATGAAAGAATAACATTCAATAACACTGAAGAACACAATAGAGGACTAAAGTAAATGCCTTTGATTACTTAAGAGATTGATTATTACAAATGAGGTGATGTGTTTTCTATTTATAATTGAGTTTTTTTATATCTGACGATTTCTACCGATTTATATCGACGACTTGGGTCGTAACCTACCAACCACATATGGTACAAAAATAGTATACTTTCTAGATTCTAATTTGTATCTAAGAAAAATATCTTTTATGTTCACACAGTGTGTACACATATGTGTGGTTGGAAAAGTCTTTTATAATATTTTTATATATCAAATCTGTTTGGTGGTCTCTTCAAGCTCAACATCTTCTCGTAACCTTTTTGATGTGCATTATTGTACCAATCACAGTTGACTTCTAAATGCAGAAGGTTGTATACTTAATAAAAAAATATCACATCATCTTTATTGTATTATATTATGGGTAAATTTTTGATACAGCTGTGTAAAATAAAACAAGCCTACATATTTACACTATAAAATTCAAGTTCTAAATTTTTTTCACTACATTTTAACACACTAGAGTGGTTATGGGCATGTGCGAGATGTGCAACCACACAGGGCCCCCGAGATAGGAGGGACCCAAAATAAATTAGTATACATATTATCATTTTTTTAAAAAAACTATCGGCAAATATTGATTTTAAAAAATTGATATTTTGGGAAATTAATAAGATGGATAGGATGTATGTCAGTATATATGGTGGCAATTGAAAGATTAATAAGATTGTCCCCTTAATTTTTCTTTTTCTAAAAGCTTGTGTGTGCGACTGTGCGCGTGCGTGTGTGTGCAATTTCACTTAAAAATCCACTTTTAATTTTCGATCTGTAATTTCATATTTTTTCTATTGGTAGTGATTTTTTTTAAATATGATAACATTTATTTGATGGCTTCTTGTTTTATTATGATAAATTACATTTATTGGATGTCGTTAATCTCAAATCTTATTGCAATAATTTTGAAAATGCTCTTAAGAAAGATGTGTTATATGATGTTGATGTAAATGAGTTATTTGGTGAGCTGAAATTATTTAGAGAGCTTTTACCCAAGAAAAAAACATGAGCAATGAATTTATTAAAGTTTTTAAAACGTTTATTTGCTTCCCAAATGCGACAATTACATATAGAGTTTTATTGACTAATCTTATTATTGTTACTTTTGCATAATGAAGCTTTTTAAAATTGAAGTTTGTGAACTTATACTTACAAACAACTATATCACAAGAAAGACTAAATAGACTTGTTTTGATGGTAATCGAGACTGCTCTTTTGAAAGAAATTGATATTGAAAGCATTGTAGATGAATTTTGCTTCAAAATATGCAAGAATAACATCATTTTTAAGTGAAAATGTTAGACTTTTAGATGTTTGTAAGTCATTTTTATGTTGCTTAAGAGTGTTATTCAATATTTTTTTTATTAATGAAACTTTATTTAATAAAAAAATTATTATAAATTAAGGGTCTATTTTATTAAATTATACAATGTCCCTTAAATCTTTAAACCGCACCTGATAAACACTAACCCAAAATTTAAACTAAAAAATTTAAACGAGTACCACTAAATTTAAAAGACTTGTGACACTACATTCTATAACCAATAAAAATCCAACACATGAATAAAAAAATAATTCATAACACCTTTTTGTCTTAGTATACATGTTATTTTAAAATTAAAAAGTTCTATTTAAAAACCTAACCATTTCATATTCCAATCACGTTTTCTTTTTATAAGTAATCACGTTTTTTATTATTAATTCGTCGTTCACCTCTACTAATTGTCATCGCCAGTGATATTCTCTGGTGGGAATAACATCAAAATACTCAAGCATTGATATTATGATTAACGACTCTTAAATATTTAAAATTAAAAATTATGAGAAAAAAATTATTATTTGATTAATATTTAAACTAAAATAATTGTTGTTAATATTATACTAATTTTATTGTTTTAATATAATAAAAACTATCGATTTCTTTTATTCAACCTTTATATGTCTTTTTATTTTCTCCAAATTTATCGAAACCCTAAACTCTTAAAATTGGCTATAAATACTAGTCAAATTATAATATAATACACATAAAAAATAAAGTGACATTTAACGATTTTAATCACGGATTGACTTAATTAAAATATAATAATAGTTTATGAATGTAATTTAAAGCTTGGGATCAATATAAATCAAGGTTGCAGTTTGAAGACATTTGTTTGAATTTACTCTTTATTTTATGCGGTGGTGGAAGTTTTAAGGTATCGATGGGCCTACGGCCCCTAAAATTTTGGAAAACTTGAATTTTATCCTTAAAATTTTTAAAATTTTATTTGGTCTCCTTAAAATTTATAAAATTTCATATTAAGCTTCAAAAAATTTTAAAAATTTTAAAATATTTTTAATTAAATTCTCTCTCAAAATTTTTAATTTTTTTGTTAAATCTCTTTAAATTATTAAAAAATTTAGTTAAACCCTCATTTTTTATTTTTTTTTGTTTAATCCTCCAATTTTTTAAAAAATTTAAGTTAATCTCCTCAAACTTTTACTTCAAATTCCGCCACTAATTTTATGCACAACGAAACTCCAAAATCCAATTAAGGTTTGGAAGTACAGAACCTTTGGCCCAATACGCCACCTTAGGGGTCAACTGTGTTTATTCATAATAGATGGTATTATTTAGAGAAAACTACTCAAATAGTATCGAGCTATTTTTTAGTAAAATGATACTTAATGTTATGTTTCGTTTTTAAAACGGTACTCTGCTATTAAAAATTAACAATATGCTGACTAGTAGAGAAAAAATCACATGTGACAGATTATCACATCATTTTCTCTCTCCTAGTCAGCATGTCACGTGTATTTTTTTATGATTTTAGTCGATGTGGCATACTGACTAGGAGAGAGAAAATGATGTGGTAATTTGTCACATGTGATTTTTTTTAAGTTAATCTCCTCAAACTTTTACTTTAAATTCCGCCACTAATTTTATGCACAACGAAACTCCAAAATCCAATTAAGGTTTGGAAGTACAGAACCTTTGGCCCAATACGCCACCTTAGTTGTCAACTGTGTTTATTCATAATAGATGGTATTATTTAGAGAAAATTACTCAAATAGTATCGAGCTATTTTTTAGTAAAATGATACTCAATGTTATGTTTCATTTTTAAAACGGTACTCTGCTGTTAAAAATTAACAATACGTTGACTAGGAGAGAAAAAATCACATGTGACAGATTACCACATCATTTTCTCTCTCCTAGTCAGCATGTCACATGTGCTTTTTTTTTATGATTTTAGTCGATGTGGCATGCTGACTAGGAGAGAGAAAATGATGTGGTAATCTGTCACATGTGATTTTTTTTCTCCTAGTCAGCATGCAATTAATTTTTTAACGGTGGGGTACCAAAATGAAAACGTAACGTTAGATATTATTTTACTAAAAAAATAGTTAGAGTACTAAAACGATATTTCGACAATAGTTAGAGTATTATTTGAGTAGTTTTCCCTATTGTTTATTTAGTACACATCACATTTTTATTAATTAACAGTGTCAGTTGATATATTTTGATCTTAAAAATTATAATGAACTAACTTGACTTAGTGGTCAAGGGAACGATTATTGTTCCTAGAGGTCACGGGTTCGAGCACCAGCAGCTGCAGTAAGGTGATTGAGCATGTTAAAAGTATATGTAGAACAAATACTACTTATAATCACCTTAACGGTTTTGCTGACGTTGCATTTTTTTAAGAGGAGAGAGAAATGATTAAAAAATATTTAAAAAATATCACGTCAGCAAAACTGTTAGCTATTTAACGTCGGGAGACCAAAACAAGAGAACTATGTGACAGAAGGGACATTTTGCTAAAAAACATAATTTAGGGACCAAAATAGAAAAAAGGTAATAGTTTGGGGACAACCGGTGTAGTTTTCCCAAAAAAAAATATTATCTACGTTTTTTTGTTCAAAAAAGTCTTATCCACGTTATTATTATATTAGTGTGATGAGTTAATTGAACACCAATATAATTAATAAATTTTAAATTATATTTGGTATATATTTTAAGTAAAATACATTTCTAATTCATACTTTTAAGAAAAGACCGAGTTATTTCTTCCCCCCATCATCTAGTGAGTCAATCTAATCATCAAAGCATGGCAGAGGCTACATATTCAACGGGTTCACACTTCACAGTACTGTGATTATAATGGCGTACTACTAGTGGGATAGACTATAGAGTTTGAAATTATTAGAGCTTTGAATTTGGATATGTCACATTCAATAGTTTCGTCACATGGTCATATTCAAACGCCCTTTCCCCTACTGGAAGGTCAGAAATCTAATCAAAATAGTTTACTTGCGCTATACGGAAACCCTGATGGCCTCTAGTACTAGTTCCCCACATAAGCTAATCACGGTGTCATTCATAGGTCACTTACAACACGTTTTCCATTACTTTTTAATACTGTACAGAGAAAGTATTTTTTTTCAGATTATTCAAAATGGAATACATAAAATGTATTTGAAACATGACATCTTATATTCATATATGTGTTGGATTCGGGATACTAAAAAAACCAACCGGTTTGAGTAACATGGAAACATGAATACTTGTCCCTATTTTTCTGATTCATCAATCTCAAACAATTGAACGAAGTTGTCATCTGATTTCCGGTCTGGTTCCCTAATCACCAATGATAACAACTAAATAACAGCAAAGTTTCGTCCAGAAGGCGATACAAAACGGTTTGCAGAGGGGTTTGTTTCTAACACTACCAATGGATGGAACTTGCACACAAGAATGAATCAGATCTCAATCGGGCTGTAACAGAACCTGGAACCTGTACCCACTAGGCCACTAATGTGGTCCTAAGTTATAACACAATAGGAGCAAAAACAATGTTACTATAACTTGAGATCAAGATCTCTCGATGCTTCTTTCGATGATTGACCTTCCTCATGAGACGACTTGCTTTCGTCGGGTTTAGGCGGCGGAGGAGACCCTCGTACATTGTTAACTTGGTATGGCGCTCTTGCAGCTGCCCTGAAAATGAAGCCGATGGTGTTGATTTAGTGATATTATAGAGCCTAATCTATATTTTGTGTTTGAATGTTTGATTGATAAAAGGAAAAAACAGAAAAAGGGTCGACCGTACTTTGCAATCTAAGGCACTAGTTTTGATTTCATTTGTCAAAAGATACAAGATTCCTAGTCCATGAAAGTTCTGCAGATTTAAGCTTTAGCGGAATCCAAGAGTTCTCTAGTGCTGGAAAATTTTCTTACCTGTCTTTTCTCTTTTCGAAGAACTTGTGTAGTGAATTTCTTCTAGCAATTCGTAAATCTACAAAGAAGAAAGTAAGGAAAACAACTTAGAAAACTTCCAAAATTTCCCAATAGGAACATCCAGGATATGATTCAAGGACACATTATAATTACCTGAGGCTGAATTGCCATATTCACACTGCTCAATGGATGGAACCGGAGGAAGAGGAGGAGGACTATTTCCGGTCGTGGTGGCGACATTCAGGTCGGGAATTTCAGGATTTCTAGACTCGACTTTGTCAATTTTAGAATTAACTTTCTCCATGCCGGTGTCAGCAACAACGCCACTGCATGCAGTTGAGCATCCATGGCTAGCTAAAAAGTCCATGATTTCCTTGAACTTGTCTGAAGGAAAGTCGTTAAATACCACCACTTGTCCCCCAAAAAACATGGTCAGCTGGGAACTCTTTGCCTCCACTTTTGCTGGTTTCCTAAATCAACAAAACGATAAATTCTAAGTTCCATAGTCATTTCTAACAAATTTCTGTCAATCCTAAGAGTATTAAACTGGCCAGATCAAATAAATGGTATCTACAATTCTGAATATCTTGTGATATTAACAAAGAAAACATACACACCTGAAATCCGTCCTGTTAGTGTTATTGGTATCTTCCCTGGAGCCGGAGGCACCAAAATTACCAATCTCATGAAAAAAACCAGAAGGTTTCGCATTTGAATTTGATGTGGATGCCACAAGATTTGGTTTTAAACTCTCAGAAGAATGATCCATATTTGGCAAAAAGTTCATTTTCGCTGCTTGTTGCCTAGGTGTTTCAATCCCTGCAAAATCACCAAACAAAGAAATCCATAAATTATTCATACTAAACACCGCCATAGAAATCACCCCAAGCAAAAAGTTGATAATTTTACAACCTTTCTTCAACAGCGAACAGAAAGCCTGGAAAGAAAGCAAAAAGATACCTTTATATTCAGGTTTTGAAGCCATCCCGACGCTGATATCCCCAAGGTTTCTTTTTTCTTTCAAGAACTGGCTAAGAAGGTTGACGAAACTTGCTCTCTCGAGAGCCTTGCCGGACTTTTGGCCTGAACCGGCCATTTCTGTTTCTTTTCCTTGTATTGTTGTTGTCGTCTGAAAGCTCTCGCGTTTCTTACAAAAACTGAATGAAACAACTCAGAGATGAAAATCTAATGAAACATCAAATTTCATGGTCTGATCTAAATCTTTTGCCTGTTTTAAGAGAATTTTCAGTCGGAGATGAATTATAATGGGGGTTGAAAGGCAAACAGGCTTCTCCAACTCTCACCCCACGTTCTTTGAATCTGATGAGCAGATGAGTTGTCCTGGTTTTATCTTGGAATTATCAATAACATTTATTTATTTATTTTAGAGCACGTTTTTATTGCATTGAGTAAACAAAGCAAGAAGGGAGATAAAAACAGAGTACTGGTACTGTAATAATGTTGAAGCCTTGAAAGACAATTGGGTGGGACTTGGGAGTTTCCTTGCAATTGCTTACCTTGCCTTTTTTTTTTCCATGGCTGCCCTTTTCCCTGTGGACCAAGTTTAATTCCCCAACAAACAAAACCTTAAAAATTAGCGCGATAAGGGAACAATTAGCACAATTAAGTGGCCCCGATCCATGGTTTAATTAAGTTCGGTTCTGTTTTAATTAAATGGTAAAGTACACTAATGGTCACCGAACTTTTAGGTGCTTTCATTTTGGTCACCAAACTTTTAAAGTTTTCATTGGGGTCACCTAACTTTTGTTTCGTTTTCATTTTGGTCACTCTCGTTACTTTCAGTTAGAAAATGCTGACCTATCCCGTTAGTTTTCCTTTTCTTCAAGGGTAAACTGTATAAATTGTCACCAAATTTTTAAAACGCTTTCATTTTGGTCATCGAAATTTTATAATTTTCATTGGACATCTATCAAAACAACACCAAACATGATGGCGAACAAGGACGAAGAGATGAATGGGTTGTCTCTCCCAGTTTTAGGTATAATAGTATTTTTTCTTATTAGTTTAAATACTAATCAAATAAGATTTTTGTCCCTCTCGATTTTTATATTTAAATGTTTAATAGACTATTCCCCCTCCTAATGTTTGATTCTAACTTCATCTCTAATGACAAAGTAAATTAATGTTTGAAGTTAAACATGGGGTGCATCAACTTCGCTAACATATTCTAGGAAATTTATGGAACAACTTTTGGATACAACTTTCAGAAGTAAACTAAAATGTTATACTCTTGGTCAATAATTAACCTTAATGTTTTTTCTCCTTTGTACTTATTAACCTTGAAGTAGCTTGAAGATGAAGTTGCATACAATGTGATCAATAGATTAAAATAATGAGATTACATTACAAACAATATTTAAGAACATGATATATACAAAATATTCTATGTTGGTAAATACATCAATCTACACAACTTTAAATATTGTTCATCGATAATCATAAGGTAAAATCTACTTCTTACTTTTTTTATACATTGAAAAAGTTTGTTCTTAAATCTGCAGGGTTACTTTAAAGCAAAACAAAAGTTAGGTGGCTCCAATGAAAGTTTTAAATTTTCGGTGACCAAAATAAAATTATTTTAAAAGTTCGATGACCATTTATATAGTTTACCCTTTAAGAAAAGGAAAACTAACGGGTCACGTCAGCATTTTCTAACGAAAGGTAAGGGAGGGACCAAAATGAAAGCTAAATAAAAGTTGGGTGACCCCGATAAAAATTTTAAAAGTTTGGTGACCAAAATGAAAGCGCTCTAAAAAATACGGTGACCATTGGTGTACTTTACCTTTAATTAAAATGATTTTAGAGAAATTTAGGAAAACATTTTTTTAATCGTGATATCATTGTTTATTCACTTACGGGTCTGAAAATAAACTATAATCTATTGGTACAACAATTTACAAATAAATTTATAATTTCACAACCAATATACGGCCATAAATATAAATTAAAATCAATTATTGTAATATAAGAAAATGAACTAGTAATCAAAATATATTTAAGCTTAAAATAAAAAATATACCCTGGAACTAGAACTATAGTTACCAATGCCTGGTTCACGGGAAATATCCATTAATTAATGATAGAGAGAATCCATGTTACAAATATATTGCTAAAGCCTTTTCGACACGGAAGTAGTATATGGGTGACCGCTCCGGGTCTTATTTTTTATATTCATAACTTTACAGAAATTTTAAAATTTTTAAGTGAGAATGTAATAAGTTAATGGTTGTCTCTTATTTTTTTAGTTGTATTTTGTGGTGTTTTTCTAACAAAATAATAATAATAATAATAATAATAATAATAATAATAATTTACTACATTTTAATCATATTTTTATGGTTTATTAGCGAAATGTTAAATTTATTGTTCATAGTTATGAAACAAAATTTTGTTCTATATAGCCCATTTTTTAAGTTTTTTTCAGGGTCCCGAAAATATTTGAAATGATTATATAACAATTAATTAAAAAGATGGTTAAGCATTAGGTTTGTGATTAATATCCTCTAGCTTCTTGTAATGCATTGTGTTGATAAAAAAAAATCTTCTAGCTTGATTAAGAGAAAAATATGTGGGTGTGAACACAAAGGTAGAATTCTTTCAATAATTTTTCTACTTTTTCTTTGTTAGAGAATAATTATATATTGAAATTAAACATGCTCTATTATTTAAACATGTTAATGCAATTAACTAATTATTAGAAACTCAATTAATATATTGCATTCAGTAAGCTCAAAATATATATAAAAAGAGAAATTTAGATAATAACATAGGTGAATGAAAATAAAATATAATAGTAATTGAAAATTAACTATCTTCTAAACTAAAACAAAACTTACTAAATACTAACAAGTCTCGTAAAAAATCCACTTTTCACAACTTTAACATTTTACACGTTTTTTTCTTCTCCACAGTTTTTTTAAAAATTATTATTATTTCATTGAATTCAATTTTGTTAACCTTTAACAATTATTTCTTTATAAACATGACGATTATATCTAATTTTTTTATCACAGAAATCTATGAGAGAAGTTCTAATTACTTTTGAAGGTTTTAGATCAAATTTAAACAAGAAAAAATCAATTTCTAATGACTTCCGTATAAATGCTAGTTATCAGTTCACATTAGAAAATATGAAACTCATTGTATCCGTTAAAAACTTTATTAAAAAAAATAAAACACAAAAAATAATTAGAGAAAACTACATATTTAGTATCCAACTATGCATGTGTTATTGTTTTGGTAGCTTAACTATTATTTTTTGACAAAATGGTACCTAATGTTAATTTTTTGTTATATTTTGGTATCCCGACAGTTAAAAACTAATGGAGATGATGACATGGCTTGATATAATCATAGTTTTAGTCAAAAACATTTATAATATTATCGATTTAGTCCAAAACACATATATTATCGTCGAGAGAGATTTGCAAAGCTTCAATCCCATTTTTTTCCATCCCTTTCTCACCTCCTCGTATTCTCGTCGGTATCCCGATCGTAGAGTTTGGATCATCCAATGAACCATGCATTAGCCACCGTTAATCCCAAATTCTAAAGTTTTGATTGTCTCTATCATGTTTTTAAAACCGCAAAACCCAAAAGTGTTCAACTGGAAGAAGAAAGAAAATGAGGAATACACAATTTTAATCCAAAAGTTAAAATAATGTTTAAATTGATAGAATATTATACTAAATTGGTAGATTGTATAAGTTTTGGACTAACATTGTTGTTAACCCAAGCTACGCCACTATTTTCGTTAATTTTAAACGACATAAATACCAACACAGAACAAATATGTAAAGGTAGATATCATTTTACCAAAAATACCATCGATGTGCGAACTTCGTAAGATGTCCTAATGCCATTTATCTTGCTTACCCAAGTAACATAAGACCTCTGACGGAGAGTTGGGTGGCTCCGGCAAGGCACTTACTGAAACTTAATGTTGATGGTGCGATCTGCGAAAGTTACGGAAGGGCTGGCATTGGAGGTGTTCTTAGGGACAATTTAGGTAAAATTCTACTCCAATTCTCCAAGTTCATTGGAGTTTCTGACCCTACTTCTGTTGAGGTTAGAAGCATTCTTGAAGCCTGCTAGTTGTTCAATGAATCAAAGTGATGTGAGTCGCATGGTCTTATTATTGAAATTGATAGCTCGTTGGCAATTAAGTAGATTGGGAAACCGGCGTTGACGCCTCCATGTTTTGTTGATATGGATAAGATCGTCGAATTTTTGAACAAATATAACTGGTTTGTTGCCTTCGAGTTTAGAAAAAAACACTACAGCGCATCGACTAGTTCAACAAGGCAAAAGGAGAATTTAGATTTCATGGTTGCAACCTGAGTAAGAGGGTCATTGTGATCATGAAGCGAGGCCTTTGAAGGGGTTTGAGGTGGAGTAATATGTGTCTTGGTTCGTGTATTGGGGGTGGGTAGCTACTATACAATTAAGTAGTAGGGAGGTTTGATAATTTGTGTTGAGGATTGAATTGGGCTTCCAAGTGAAGGTGGGATGTTACAAGGTGACATTTATACGTAGCACTCCTTTTCCTACATTTAGGTGTAATGAGGTTTTTTAATGAAGCTCATATTATTGTCGGTGTGCGATTTGGGTATTATGAATAAATCGATAATCGTTAATTTTTAAAAAAATAGTTGGGTATCAAAACACTAATACGAGCATAGTTGGGATACTAAATATGTTGTTTTCCCAATTTATTATACCAACTAGATGCGTTCCTAAAAAATATTACGTCAAATACGTATATATTATAAAAGGGTAAACGACATAAATGGTCCCTCGACAATGTTCTAATTCTTTTTTGCGTTCCTTAACTATCAGAAGTTACAAATTGGTCCTCTAACATTAAAAAGTAATAAATTGGTCCGATATCGTTAGAAATTTAACAGCTGATGCCGTGGCAATTAATATAAATTGATATAATTATATAATTAGCCCTCAAGTTCTACACTTATTTTAATTCGACCCTAATTCTAAAAAATTAACCCATATAATTTTAATAATATATCAATTTAGTCTATCTTCTTTTATATTTCTCATCTCTTTTAATTCTTCCACTCATTTTCATTTAAGAAAATTCTTTCCCTATACACTCACGGCACATAGCTTTCCCATTTCCTTTCGGCCACAAAACAAGCACTGAGTGAGAATCAAAATTCCCCGAAATTGAAATCTCAACACCCACATCAAAATACACGCACCCACGAAACCTATTCCAAATCCTTCATCATCATTATTATTATTACCTATCAGCTGACACACTGAACTTGGCAACAATTGCCACAAAATCAGTAACGCTGAAATCACAAGAGAACCGCCATAGTTAGTGCCACTGCTCTGTTCAAGCCCTGCTTCCGCTACTCCATTTTTATTTTGTTACGTCATACGTGTAATTTATCGAACATAATCGGTGTACTCTAATATGAGGCTCTTGAATAGATTTTGGGGTCAAAATGAATTGAAGAATTAAAAGAGAGGAGAAATAGAAAAGAATATGGACTAAATTGATAGATTAAAAAAATTATGTGGGTAAATTTTTTAGAATTAAGGTCAAATTAAAATAAGTGTAGAACTTGAAATCTAATTATATAATTATATTAATTTATATTAATTGACATGTCATCAGCCGTTAAATTTTTAACGATGTCGGACCAATTTTTTACTTTTTTAAATCAGGAACTAATTTGTAATTTCTAATAGTTGGAGGACTTAAAAAAATTAAAGCATAATCGGGGGACCATTTATATAGTTTACACATAAAAAAATGATATTTGTTAAAAACGCCAGCTTAGTGGAGTTATATGCCGACAGATCACAGATAGAGACAGTCACATGGGATCCTCGCGCGTCAAATTTTTAATATAAAAAATTAAAAGAAAGAAAAACAATACAGCACGTTGTAAACAATTCTCGTCTCGGTTGGAACGCAAAGGACACATCATGGGCAATTTAATCATATTTTATACATCAACACGTGGCATGATCATACGGATCAAGATTTGTTGATTCCCCCACTCAATGTTGTTGGGATTTGCAATTTGCACACAATCCACGTGTTGTGCTTCTCCAAAAGTGGTAAAAGTGTTTTAGGTCATATAATCTTCATCTATTTAAAGGGATAAATATTCTATACACATGCATTGAAAATTAAAAGTTTACACAAGGGTTTTAATTTTAGGATATATAGTTTAGGGGTTTAAGTATAGGGTGTTAGAATTTAGGGATAGTTGTTTTAATTTAAAGATTATAGTTATAATTTAGGGTTTATAGGTTAAAACCTAAATCCTCATCATGTTACCCTAAAAACTAAACTCTAACCTATAAACTCTAATTTATAACCATAAACCTCAAATTGAAACAACTATCCCTAAATTCTAAACCCCTATACCTAAACCCCTAAAACATATACCCTAAACTAACTCCATATACCCTAAAGTTTAATTTTGTACTTTTATTTTTTTTAAAAGACTTGCGTTTTCTTAATTTAAGATTTTAGAACGTTGCATTAGAAAATTTAGCAAAAGAATATTAACACTGTGAATAAATAATTTTGATTTTTTAACATGATCTCATGGGGTTATATTTGTTCTTTTTAAGCCGTGAAACACATATACATCATGTATACAAAGTTATTCAAACTTGAAATTTAATGAGGATTATATTATTTTTTAATTAAAATCATCAGTAGAGAAAATAATTTTGATTTTTTAAAATTTTAACAAATAAGAGACAAAATTCTTATAAATAAAAATAGGACTAAATTTCAAATATATAAAATAATACAAGAACTTGAAGCATATATAAACCTAAGAATAAAAAAGAGAGTGATTCTGCTACTAAGTTAATTAATGTTTTATTAATATAATAATTTGATAAATAATGTGTTATTTCTAACTACTTGTGTAATATATAATAAAAAATAAAAGTAAAACAGAAATTAGAAGAATATTAAAGTACGATAACCTACCATCTCTTTAATTTATTTCAATTTGACCTAACTTAAAAAATTCAGTAAATGACTGAATGACTATTCATATTTATTATTATGATTAATTATTGTAGTTAGTCAACAATTTCTAAAATAATTGGTTAAAATTTTTTATTAACACACATTTTTTTCTCTAAATTATGAGTTCAAGGCCTATTAATTGTAAAATTTCCTTTCTCCCTCTTATAGATAAAAATTATTTAATTTTTTTTATTGCAATTAAACCATTGTTTGTAAAAATGTTTATATTAATAGTCATATCTATCTACCTAGTAACCGACTGAAATAAAAAAATGAACGCGCCTCACACGCTCCCCAAAACCTTGGCTTTCCCTAACCCCGCGTCCCTCAGGTGGTGCTGTGACCGATCTGTGACGGTCTTCGCGATCAGTCCCTTCGTGGGTCATCGGTTACCGGTGCAATGGACGGCGACGCCGACTAGTGGTTTGGACCAACGGAACGGTGGGTGGCCGGGCTGGTCAGCGCAGGTGGAAGCCGTTCCCAAGCTCAGTTTTGATGTGGTGTCGTCTTTAGTTCCGTCGTGGCTGGTGTCGGGCTCTTTTACTAGAACCATGTGGATGCCGGATGCGAAGGTCGGTTCTGACACCGTTTACAGCTTTCCTCCGGCGCCCCGAGGAACCTTTTTTGCGGCAGTGAGCTTTGTTTCTGGTGTGGCGGCCGTTGAGCACGGTAGATGGTTTTTAGTTTCTCATCCCTGCGAAAATAGTTCTGTTGAAGCTTTGGTTCTCGTCAGCGCTCATCTGGTCTACCTCTCCTGTGCTTCTGAGACAAGTGTCTTGAAGGGGGTGATGATGTGCTGATCGGTGGAGCTGTCACAAAGATTCGTAGTCTCTTTTCCCTCTTCGTGCAGTGACGCCGAAGCAGCAGCGGCGGACGGCGACACACAAACGATGATGTTGGCAGGGTTGGCTTTGCGAATAGTCATAGGAGCTGTCCTTGTCGATGGGATTTGCAGGATTCTAACTTTTGCTATTTTTGGCCATATTTCTGCTGCTTTTGTTCACCTTTGGAAAGCGCGCAGAGAAAATATTTCCTTATTCTATGCTAAGTGCAAAGTCAACACTGCAAAAGAGATGGATTTTTCAAGGGCAATATGACTTTTTACCCCCGCGACAAGACCCGCCTAACTGACGTTGTCCTTCCCCTTTGATGACCCATTCCCTTTCCAGCTTCTTCTCTGTGAATCTTATGGAATGTGGTCCAAGGATTTTTATTTTAACATGCCTTTCACCGTGAATTATGGATCTGGGGTAAAGGTTGGAGCTCAGGGGTGGCAACTATATGAAGATGATGGATATCAGAATCAACTGGGATCCTGACAGTCCCGCTCGATCCTCAAAGTTCCGGTTTTTATTTTGGAACTTTCGGTTATCTGCGTTTTTATCGTCAACGGATGAACAACAGTCTAATTTTGTTTGGTTGTCCTTCTTTGCTCGGTTTGACAACAATGGCTCCGATGAACCAGAATTGGGAGGAAGCTCGGTGAAATCATTCTATTCTCGTATTTGGGATACAGTGGACGATGCCTTAACAAGGACCAACGTTTTCGCGTTGGAAGCCTGCCTCTGGAGAGAGCTCTCATGCACGACTATTGTCTTTCGTCCCGGGAGAAGTGTATGATTTTATCGATTTTTCCAGTGTCGTTTTGGTGTTATCGTTTTAGGAAAGACAATCCACATTTTAACTGTGGAAGTGTCTATCTAGGTGATCCAGTTTATTTCTCGCTCCGGCATGGTTGGATTTTCCGCGCGGTCTGCTGGTGTCCGTAGTTTGTTACGGTTGTTTTTTGCCATGGTCGATGGCTGCTTGTTTTTTTATTATGCTTTTATTTGTTTCCCACTGTGGCATACAACTAGTGGGATTGTTTGTAGGTGTTCAGGCCTTGCATGGCCTTTTGCTTGGTTGCTCAGCTGTTTTCTTGTCCCGCTCACGTGGGGGATCTTTTGTTTCATGTTGATGTTTTCTTCTTTTTATTAGTAATGAAAGTTATGTTTGATAAAAAAAAAACTCTAGCCATATCCTTATTTTCTTTCTGTCGCTCAAATTTTAATTCTTTTTTAATTATACATGGCCGACGATAACAGTAATTTTAGTGTTGGTTGTCGACTCATAATAATAATTTTTTATTTGTTTATTTCGTTTTTTATTTTTTAATTTTTGAATTCAATAATTATGTCCTTATGACACGATTTTTAAACCTTTTAGTAGTATCATCTACCTTTTGGCACGTTTTTCTTCTCTTAACCGGTCATTTGGCCGCTGCTTTTTTCATTTGATTTTTCTATCAAGGTTGGATTTGACGTCGCCACGACTGATCAAGATGATCTGTTTTAATTATCTTGTTGATCTTCATGTTTTGGACCTTCGAACTGGATTTAGATACAAGCTCACAATCACCGCTATTGTTCGCGATTGAGTTGTGATAATGTTCGTGTTGTCAATGTGCCTTATCATTGTAATAAGCATTTTTAATGTTGTTTTTTTATTAATTTTTACCTTTCATCGTCGAACTTTAATGATGTTTGTGTCTATTTTGTTTTGAGATTTTGAGTTAGTGTTAGGGTTAGGGTTTTTAGCTTTTCTAAGTTAAGTCATGTTTATGATCTAAAGATGTTAATTTTCGTGTTATTAAGAATATGTTCGGATTAAATTTATTTACATGAATTGTAAACTCTTATTATATTTTTAAATTTTTTCTCTTATAATAAAACTGTTATACTCATATTCAAAGAAAAAAAATAGTCATATCTGATTAAGGCCTACAGATTAGGTGTGTCCATATTAGATCAACAAAACTGTAATGTCTCATTTTTCTTATTTAAGGGTAAACTACATAAATGACCACCATAATATTGGTAAAGTCGCAATTTGACCACTTTATTTTTTCAAAGCAATTAAACTACCATACTATTAAATTGGGTACAATGTGATCACCAACCGTTAGAGGTTAACGGCGGTGTGACGTGGTAATTAAAAAACATGTGTATAATTATACATTTGGTCCTTGTTATTTACACATTCTTTAAATTTAGTCTTAATTTAAAATAAATAAAATAATTATTTAATTATTTGATTTAAACTAAATCAAATATAAATAATTAAAGTCCTCTAATAAGGTGTTGACACGTGTCACCACCTAATTAAATAATTATTTTTATTTATTTTAAATTAAGACTAAATTGAAAGAATGTGTAAATAACAAGGACCAAATTTCTAATTATACCCTTATTTTTTAACTGTTACGTCACCCTGCCCTTAACCTTTAACGGCTGGTGGTCACATTGCACCCAATTTAATAGTATGATGGTTTAATTGCTTCGAAAAAAAGTAAGGTGGTTAAATCGCAACTTTACCAATAGTATGGTGGTCAAATATGTAGTTTACCTTTTATTTAAGGGTTATGCTATTGACAGCCCTTAGGGCCGTAAAAAAGAACACTATAAATTCTTGTAATTAATGTTTTTTTGCTTTTTAAAGAAATATAGTAGAATGCAATTAATTACCTTCCTAAAAAGTTGTGTTTCATTAATTTAAATTTTTTAATTTAATTAAACAATAAAACCTCAAATTTTAAACCCTAAACCCTAAATTTAAACTCCAAACCTCAAACTTAAACCCTAAATCATAAACCCCAAATTCCAAACCTCAAACCCTAAACACAAACCCCAAATTCCAAACATCAAACCCTAAACACAAACCCCAAATTTCAAACCTCAAACCCTAAACACAAACCTTAAACATAACCCATAAACCCTAAACATCAAACCCTAAAATATAAATCATAAATTATAAACCCTAACCCTAAATTCAAATCACCAAACCTTAAACCCTAAACAATAAACATTTTAAGTGAGTATTAATTACATTAAACATGATTTTTTTAAGAATGTATTTAATTACAAAGCAAAACAAGCCTTAATTATAAAAATCTATAGAGTTCTCATTGATACTTGATAGCCCTTAGGGCTGTCAATAGTAAAATCCTTTATTCAATTCTATTATGCAATCTTATTATAGGGTTGTTGAAGCCACGAATATTCTAGTACTCTATAATTTAATTTTTTCTAAACGTTTTAAAGATTAATTTAAATCTCGAGACATTTGGTACGATTAATCATTTCCTAGTATTATTTTTTGCATGAACTTTATGTATTGTCTAACAGTTATGTCGAACGATGGAGCTTAGAAAGAAGCCCATTGCTTTGGGATGAAAATCATCTGCCCCCAAAGTATGCCCCCATTTGTGCCCCACTTTAAAATAGTGGGTTTAAGGTTTAGGTTTTGGGGTTTAAGGTTGGGGCTTAGGGTGTAGGGAATTAGGGGTAGGGTGTATTTTTTAGAGTTTGGGGTTTGGGGTTTAGGATATGAAAATTAGGGTTATAAGGCAAGATTTAATTTTTAAGTATTTTTAGACAGGGGGCATAAAAGGATGCATGGTTAGGGGCAACAGATTTTTACTCATTGCTTTGAAGCTAAAAAAAACCCCACGGACTTGTTTTTGTAACAAAATCAATTAAAAGGAACAGCAAAGACAAAACGAAAAATTAGCACAAACAGCAAACAGCAAACAGCAAAGGCAAAGCCAATACGAAAAACTGACCAACAGACGCTATGAGGACAACACAGCAACAACGGAAACCAGTACGAAAATTGTGCACAAGACCTCCCGCGATCATACTATTAAAAATACACTGCCAAAACCTTTCTGAGGCCACAACAATGGCGTTGGCTAGGATTTTCAAGCAATTTATCCTGTCCTTGTCTACAACTCTCGTGGCACTACTGCCATTGACATTTTCTGCATCGGATTCCGAGGCCTTGTTGAAGCTCAAGAAATCATTAAATAATGCCAGCGCTCTTGATTCTTGGGTGCCAGGATCATCCCCTTGCAATGGTACCCATGGACCCTGGAGAGGACTAGTCTGTCAGGGCGGCGTGGTCACGGGTTTGAGTCTCGACGGGATGGGGTTGTCCGGAACTATTGATGTCAAGCCCTTGGTTAAGATGCCGGCTTTGAGTACTCTAAGCGTCGAGAACAATTCCTTCACGGACCTCTTTCCCGGAATCAATCGTTTGGGTGCGCTCAAGGTTCTATCCTTGTCAAAGAACCAGTTTTCGGGCGAGATTCCATCCGGCTATTTTGCCAAAATGGGATCTTTGAAGAAAGTTCGGTTATCGTACAACAGATTTACAGGGAAAATTCCAGTTTCATTAGCCCATTTACCTAATCTCGTTGGCTTACATATACAAAACAATCAATTTAGTGGACGTATTCCGTCTTTTTATAGCACAGCTTTGAACTCTCTCAATGTCTCGAACAATCAACTCGAAGGCGAGATTCCTTCTAGTCTGTCGAAATTCAGTGCAAGTTCATTCGCTGGAAATCCAGGTCTATGCGGACAACCGGTTGGCGTTCTGTGTTCGTCTTCGTCCACTCCAAACAAAACCTCCAAAAATATTATTGCTGCAATGGTTACGTTAGGAGTCATCATTCTATTGTTGGTGATTATAATCTTTATAATTCAATGGAGGAAAAAGAAGCAACAGGTTTCAGACGTGCCACCAAGTGGAATCTCTAACGACGAAGTCAAGGTGCCTGTTTCGAATTCGATACAAGCTAAAACAGAGGAAAACATAAAGAGTGCAGGGTCGGACCTTAAAGTTTCCAGTCCTGGAAACGCCAGTGTAGCAGAATTAGTGTTGGTGAACGATGCAAAGGGTGTTTTCGGGTTGGCGGATTTGATGAAAGCATCCGCGGAAGTGCTGGGAAACGGACCATTGGGGTCTTCTTACGTGGTTAGGATGGCTAGCGGAGTGACGGTGGTGGTGAAAAGGATGCGGCAAATGAATGCATTAGGGAGCGAAGCATTAGATGCCGAGGTTAAAAACCTCGGAAAACTACGACACCACAATGTTTTGACACCTTTAGCTTACCATTACCGTAAAGAAGAAAAGCTCCTCGTCTACGAGTACATTCCTAAGGGCAGTTTGCTTTACCATCTACGTGGTATGAAATTATAACTTTTCCCTTCGTTTCTTAATACAATATCATGCATGAATTCTAATTAAACCGTGAAATCGTTCAGGTGATGGTGGCAAATCCGGCAGTGAACTTGATTGGCTGACTCGAGTGAAGATTGTGCGAGGAATAGCCGAGGGACTCGAGTATCTTCACAGCGAATTTGCTTCACGAGATGTGCCTCACGGTAATTTGAAATTAAGCAATGTTCTACTCGGTCCCGATAATCGTCCGTTGCTGTCGGACTATGGATTTCACCCATTACTGAACATCGACAGTTTAGATCGCTTGTTTGCTTATAAGACCCCGGAAGCTAAGGAAAAACAAACAGTGTCCCGTAAAAGTGATGTATATTGCCTGGGAATCATCATTCTTGAGATGCTTACAGGGGAACACCCTTCACAATATGTTAATGATGGAAATGGCGGGAGCGATATAGTCCAATGGGTGGCGTCGGCGTTTTCGGAAGGGAGACAGGCGGAATTGCTCGATACGACGATCAAGGGCTGCCGGAATTCAGTGGGTAGCATGGAGAAGCTCCTTCGTGTGGGCGCACTTTGCACTAAAACTAGTCCCGAGCAACGATTAGGCATTAAAGAAGCCATTAGAATGATAAAGGAGATACAAGTATGAGGCGGGGAATGGGTTTAGGATTTCGTGATTTGCAAACTTACTTTTTTTTCCTGCATATAATTCTGAATGTAGATGGAGTTGCAGGGGCTTCGACAATGATATGAAAACTGTTATTGTAAAAATTTTAGGTTGTAGTAAAAAAGACCGGGGGTGAAAAGAGCACGAAGATCTGTAACTTAAAAGCACTTTCCAGTATATTATTCATTTATATTTTCAGATACAAAATATGGACCCAGAGTGTTTAATATAATTTTTTTTTTTTATAAATGGAGATATAGTTGCTCCTCCCTTGTTTCGTTGTAAGGTGAGCTCGTAAAACAAATTTTATTAAAAAATCAATTAAATTAAATTAAACTTGTATTATTGATGAGGCAGGAAAATCAAACATATTGAAACATTTTTTTAGTTCCGTGTGCAGAGTCCTTTGTTGTCTGGTCTAGCATCAATATTCAATAATAACAAGATACGACCATGCAAAACACTTGAATCAGAGAACACAAAATAACTTCCCATAAGTGAAAATATCTAATAGTGCATATAGTCTACATGAGGATTACTAAAACAGGATGCAGGAAACATGAGTTAGTCCAAATCAAGGAACTCCATTCTTTTCCTCATTGTACCTTTGAGATCTGTTTCCTCCCTTTCTGCTTTCTGTGCCTGCACAAGTCGCAAAGCTATTTATTAATGGAACTCAAAATCCAACCACAAAACACTTCACACACAACATGCACTAGTTATTTGCCAAAAACAGAGTTCCCATCTATAAACAATAACAATCTAGAGAAAATACATATCAATCATATATTTTAATTTATTGTGTTCGTACATTAGGTTTAGGTTTAACTGATAGTGATACGTAACATGCACTAGAAATCAATGTACATATAACCGCATCAGAAGCATTATGAAAATGCAGCTGCATACTTGGTAAGTAACTTGAACCATGCCAATCCCACCCCAAGAAACTGGGTTGAGATAAAGCGGTCCGGTACAACCAATTTCTTTTAAACTTCAATTCCTCTACTGCTCGAACTAGTTTACGTGTATTTGATAAACATACCATTAAAAGAAATACCTGGTTAAGCTCCCATTTGACCCAAATCAGTAAACAACAAAATTACTCACTGCATGACCATTATCTTCTACCATCCACATGTTGAAAATCAATGTGAATGCTTAAAAGTTAAATGTATCGAAGAATCTGGATGTCTTGATTTCAAAGGTTATCGATGTTACTCTCAAGTTTTTCTACATGGTAACACTAAATAATAATAATAATAATAATAATAATAATAATAATAATAATAATAATAATAATAATAATAATAATGCACACCTTGACGCCCACATAGAAATTTAAGACGCTGGGGGGAGGGGGAGTAAGAAGACTAAGAGGAACTTATGTTTGAAAACTTACCCTTCTAATTTCTGCAACAGAAACACGAGTCATATGCGGAGGAAGTTCCTCTCTCTCCAAGTCCTAACACATCAAACGCAAATTATAGATGCCAAAATGAACTTATAAATTAAAACAAGGCTGATGGAAATCAATGAAACTAGGTAACTTATCTAAGTCATACCAGTTCACCAATTAATACAACATTCTCCCCACGGATTAGATATAGTCCTAAAGGGATGTCGCAATAAAGATCACCAACAATAACTCTTTCGCAAGCACCCTCAAGAACAGCATTGGCTGAAACAAACTTAAAATTGTCAGGAATGGATAAAACTGGTGGCATGTCAAGCCCAGAAGAGGAAAGTAGAAATGGTACCAAATTGGTCAAATGAACGTAATGTTCCCATAAGCTTACGACCATCTCGCAGCAGCACTAAAAGTTTTCCTGCATCATATATGGAAGAGTGAGATGTCAGCAACTGGCAACACAGAATAGTCTCCAAACATATGTTTGAACTTCTACTCTACAATGCATTTCAATGCTCTAACAAAGATCTATGCTTGTCAGAAAATGACAAGTAAAACAAAGAAAAGTAATGGGAATTTATAAACCTTGAGACAATATCAGAATTCAGAAAGCTCCACAGCAATAACCATCAATACAATAGTCTTGAAACTGGCCAATTCGTTGAAACTTGAAAAAAATTCAGTTTTCTTCAACATCAAATCCCAAAGATTTATCCAAGTCTTATTTAATTCTTATAGAATCAAATCAAACTTTAACTAATAGCTTCTACAAATTATTTGTTGACTATTAACTGATACATGGACCACCCTAAAAGACATTATAAACAAAATCAAAATTCGGAAGTGGATTGCAGAATCATAAACAATTAAGTGAAGAACAAGCATACAACTAGAAAATAAACAACCCATCAGCATATAAACATAAGACAGAACAATTACACCTACTAGAACAACTCAAAACCAATGCCAAAAGACAACAATATATTTGCAGCAAAGAATAAATCTAAGGACGCCATAAATTTAACAACGAAAACAAAAAAGAAAGAGCATACTGTCAAGATAGTTGGCAAGGGAAGTAGAGAGGTAGATATCTTCAGGGCCTGCCCAAGACATTGATCACCGTTTTAGTCTCTCCAAAAAAATTAGGCCAAAAATAGACCTTTCAAATACCAATTACCCAAATTTGGCATTGGCTACTGAGAATTCTCCCTTTTATAATCTAACCCCGACCTCCAAAAAATTTAACAACACAAAACCCCTCCGAGAAAAACAAAAGCAACCCAGAGAAGTAAATATCACGAATTATCCAAAACCAAAGATTCCAGTAATCCTAGATCCAAGAAGAAGAAGAACACGCTCAGAAGTTAAGAAATTGGGGCTTATTTTTCTCTTCCGGTTTGAAGGGACTAAGTGGTGTTGGAGTAAAATATATATATCAGAGCACTCACAGATCCAATCTCGCCGGAAGAGAGAGAAATTGAGCGAAAGCCCGGGAAAATTAGAGACGGATGGGAAAATGGATTGGGAATCAGGTCGTGAGGTTTAACATGGTGGAAATTGGTTTAATTTCGGGAGGGGGAGGGGAATAGGTGTAAGGGTTCGATTGAGTTGGTTAAAAAAATTTGAGTTATTCGAGTTGATAGGTCATATTTTACAACTCAAATTTTATTTAAAAGTTTTTCGAGTCGAGTCGAATTTTCGAGTTCCTACATAAATTTAACTATAATTATTTATCATGTTATAGTACGATTTGATTCTAATTTAAATAACTTCTCTAATCATATAAGATATACATATATATTTCTTGGTATTTTTTCATATATAACATATTTCGTCATATATTTTTTATATCGATATATATATCAGAAAAATTGAGCGACTCTACTCGAACTTAAAAATAAATCCACTAACTACTAAAATTTTCGAGTTATTCGAATTTCAATTTTACAACTCAAAACTTTATTTGAAATTTTTTCGAGTCGAGTCGAGTTTTGCTCACCCCTTGAGGAGGGAACTTTACGAAAGAAGGGAGTACTCCTAGCAAGTCTTTATAACCCATAGCATAAAAGAATATGAAAAAAGAAAAATAAACAGCTTTAACAACTAATTAAATATTCTTACTCATGATTTTTTTGTTCAAATTCTTACTCATGTTATACCCCTTTCTTTTATTATGTAAAATCGATTCAACACATGACCATAATAAGAATGTTAAATACACCCATATTAGTCCAACCTCAAATGTATTAAATATAATTTTTTAAAAGTAATTTTATAAATTTGAAAATTAAATCAAGGGGTTTAACATAAATTTAAAACATTCTAACACCAATTAAATTAAACATCACATTTTAAAATAATTGTTTGAATTTAACAATTTAAGAAACGTTTGATTAAAAAAACAATATATATGGACTTTCTAATCTAAAGTAGGACGATTTATTATTGAAAATGAACAAAAATGAAATTGCTATTAAAGACAATATCAAATTAGTTTTTATTCAAACTGTTGATAAAAAATAGTTCTATTCTAACTTCCCTTCGAACCAAATGGGGCTAGTTAGTATAAAATGATCAAAATAATTGGAGTTGAATTTTTTATTTTGAAATAAAATTTATACATTAAAAACATATTATTATTATTATTATTATTATTATTATTATTATTATTATTATTATTATTATTATATATACTATCAAAATTTAAATAATAAACACAAGTTATAAAAATAAAATAATAATTTACATCATTCATATGATTTTTATTAAATCATTGTTTTTTAAGAAGGTCAAATCATGAGATTCATTTCATGAAATAGATGTCATTAATCGAAGAAAAAAAATAAAATTATTAGTTTTTATGACTAAATCAGATTAAGTCGTATTTAAAATTTTAAAATAACATTTTATAATCTGTATTCAAAATCAATGAGCCTATTCTCAACGATCAAATAATATACATTGTAGATCTTTATATTTAATTTCAACTCTCATTTAGATCACAAACCATTACTTCAGTTAAATTATATCATTCAACTTTTATTATTAATAAATTAAACAACTTATACTAACACCATTAAATAATTTGAACGGAAAAAATTGAAATTGACATTTTTACTTAACACATCTTTCACATATTACTTTTAAATAATATTTAATTGAAATTTTAAATATTTTTTTGATAGAATTTATAGAAAATTTGGTTATTTTTCCTTTAAATTTATTTAAATAAAATGTTTGAGAAATTCCCACAGAGAATTATTTTAACTATCAACTAAACATTATCGATGATAATATGTAAAAGTTATTTTTAAATTTAAATTATTAGTTTTATGACTAAAGTTACGAGTATAAAATTTTAAATAACATTTATAATAACTTGTACTCAAAATCAACGAGCCTGTTCTCAACAATCCTCAAACTCCATCTTACAAAAAGTGAAGCCTTAAAAAAAGAAAAGGAAGAGTAGTTGTAGAAAATAAGGATAAAAATAAATAATGTGTAGCTCTTGAGCTCTGCCAGTGAAAATACACATAAACATGGGTTGCACATGTTCTGCGTCCATAGTTACAACCATGAAAAAAAGGGAGGGGAAAGCACAGCTATAACAAAACACGGATCCCTGTCTGAACCGCACACTTTTCTTTCTATCTTCTAACTTTTGACTCACCACTTATCACAATTGGAATTGATTCATAGATCTAATCTGAAACTTTCTGTCTTGGATTCATGAAGTTAGCAGTTCATGTTCTTGAATCCTAGATTAGGACATGGGAGCCTGCAAATCTCGGTCTTTTTAAATCTCCAGAACAATATCTGCAATAACAAATAATTAGAAAACGTGGTTTTTGGATGATAATTAAAATCTATGAAGAAAAAACTTACACTCAGAATCCGTCTTCACCCATTTATATCCATCTTCACTCTTTCTCTCCTGGGTTTCGTTTTCATCGTTTTGCTTTCTGGGTGTTTGTTTGTCTTCTAAGTATTTCTTTATGGCTGATGCTCGAGAAGGATTTTGATTGTAAATCTTCTTGTGAAGCATTACCCTCAAAAGCTGTTGAATCATAAAACATTTTATATAATTTTGCAGATGATTATGAAGTTTGGTATAAAACCATGTTTCTGCTTAATTTACCTTCTCCATTTTTGATTCCTGTAGTGTATCTCTCAAACTCGGCGCAGGTGAAAATCCGCCGCTGCAAACAAACATCTTCTTCAATAGGAAAGAAATGGATTTCTTCCCGATGGATTTCTTCTTATTTTCGGCACAGATGTCTTTGCATCTGTCCAGAATGACACTGATGGTTCGATCAATGTCTTGTTGGTCCGATTTATCGCCGGAATCACTGCAGAGTGCATTGCTAATCCTCCTATCAACTTCCAAGCTCGATGGACAATTAAGAAACCTGTCCAACGGTAAATCTGCCAGTTCCTTTTTGACATCGGAAGCCGGTTTTCGGGACAAGAGTTTGGTTAGTTCCTTCTCTAGTTTCCCGACTTCTTCGGGTGTGAATTCGTGTAAATCCTCGGACGAAGACGGCTCCTGCTCCTCTTGAATGTCGAGCCGATCTCGTCCGGTGACGTTTCGGGATACAGGATTTTCGGGAATGTCGTTGTTGTTACCAAATGTTCCTATTGCCAACAATCCATGAGGCCAATCGCTGAACTCTTCCCGAGTCTCTTGTTTCACGTGATCTAATAAAGAAAAACAACAGGAAAAACGAGATATTATTATTACACGGTCACACGTGGAACATGTCCTACTTGTCCCATGGCATTATCAGGGTTATGTTTTGTTGATTTTAAAGACAAAGAACATGGATTTATGAAAAGACTGAAATCCCCTGTCTCGGATATTGGTTTTAAAAAAACAACTTTGAAGAAATATTATTGAATATCGATAGAGGGAAGATGAATGAGAACGGTCTTGTTAAACAAGCATATAGGACAACTTAACATGTTCTCGGAACATCCCTATCGACTAAAAACATATGATCTATTGACCAACTAATCTATATTTGATATTGTATATAGACCTAACGTCTTATCTCATTAAATTAATTGATAGTTAGTTTGCAAACCCAAACTAAATCGAATTGAAGGTATATTACAATACAGATGCATATGATATGAACATGAAAATATATGTTATTTACTAGGAAGAGGGAAAAAAGAATGCTCACGAGTAGTAGGAACTGTATGTGATTTACTGCTCCCTGGTTTCCCGTTAAGCTTGTTTTGCACCCAACCAAAGAACTACAACCAAACATGTGATAAGCCTTCATCAAAATCATGCGGTTTGGGATCCACTCGCAGACGATGTAAATTCGATCTCAAATCTTCAGTTTTAGGCGTACGCAGAGAATCACATATATGTATATGTATATATGAGTATGACAAAACAAACTTACCTTCATTTTGAGACGAGGAAGAGGATAACTATAAGCCGAGAGCCTTTAGGGATGAGCTCGGGAGCTTTCTGCACTGAATCTTTGGAGGAGGACGGTGGTGGAAAATGTATCTGCAAAACTCGGGAATAGAGGAGGCGTATCTCAATAGCCAATGAAAATTGAGCTGTGCATGGAAATATATAGAGAGAGGATAAAAATTCTCTACCTTTTTCGGTGCCCTTAGTTATGTCTCAATACTAAAAAATACAATAAAATTAAATTTCAAGTCCTAATCCTAAATTTTAAATCTTAAACTATATACCCTAAAAATACATCCTACCCTAAATTTCTTAAACTCTAACCATAACCCCTAACCTAAAACTCTAAACCCTAAACTCTAAATCTAATTTTGAGTGTAAAGGCATAAATAGGGACACCGAAAATGGTAGAAGATTTCTATCCAGAGAGATATAATAAAATGGCTTGGGTTTTGATGAATTTAGTGACCTCTTTATATTTGAATTATTATATAATCTATGGATACATGTCCATACCATATCTATGTAATAACACGTGATTTGCGAATACCATGGGCAGGATTCAAGAATATCAGGCTGCAGCCACCCTCGTGGCTCCGGTTTAGTCCATTAGATCGCTAAAAATGCTGATTTCAAGACAAAATGAAAATATACTGCTAGTAAAAGTGTAACCATCGAATCTCTCTAAATTTATTACCGAACGATTCTGGCTGGGAGCTAAACAATGAGATCTTATCGTAGATACCGAATTACAAAAAGAAAAGGGATTTACGACAGCTTGTAAATTATATATAATCTTTTTTGAAACTATAATAAAGAAAATCTTTTTATATATTCTTTTCTTTTCAACTCATAACATAATCTCTAACCCTCTCTAATTCTTAAACAAACAACTATACAAAAATGATGCACAGTAAAATAGGTATGCAAGCCTACCGACTTCATTTTTTATTGTAACAAATGAGAAAATAATTTTCCCCAGTGCACTATCCGAAAAAATTAGCCATAAAATTTATGAAATTACTTTAGTTTTACTTTAGCACATGTAAATACCTTCTATTTATATTAACGTCTTGCACATGTTATATAAAGCAGAAAACGGAAGTTTCTTAATTTAGAGAGAGCTGGGCAGCTTTCTAAACTCTAAAGCCTATAATTTGTCAGTGAGTTCTGGGTGATGACTTCATTTAGTAAAGTTCAATACGAATTTGAAATGACCGAAACACGTAAACTATTAAGCGTCTCAGTTCACCATTTTCTAGCCTCTTATCATTTGCTGGAGATTTCAAATCAAAAGCCATATGAGTTAATGCGTACACACCCGAGTAATTAACTAAAAGACAATCAATTTATCATCACGTTGTATTTGGAAGCGTTCTCCATCACTATCAGTTTCAGTGTTTTGTTTTAACTACTGGAATGATGCTGAATTGATCCCAGAAAGTAGAGAGCAATGTTTGGAGAAAAATGAGGTAAAAGCTAAATAGAGCAGACATGGAAGCATGAAGCAACATGGGGTTTAGAAGTTAGTAATTAAAGATAAGATTCCAAGGAGGATTTGGAAACCCCACATTCTCAGGTGAATAATTAGCGATCCCGTGGAGCTGCATGCACAGCTAGAGAAGGACGTAGATCTACTGCTGTTTGATTCCATAAAGAAAAATGACAATGACCAGAGAGCAATATTAGACCCATCATGCAACAAACTTTCCACCACGTTCCTTTCATCGGAAACTGTCCAACTCACTAAGAAACAAAACAGTTTGTGGTGCGGAACCAGAACCTTTGTTTTCTGCCACTCCATATGGTTTTGGTTTGTAAAATATAAATTGTGTTTTCCCCCCATACTTTACACCCAAAAAGCTCCTGAAATTTGTAGTCAACTGCATGCCACTCGGACTGGATTTTGTTTTCGTAGAAAAGTAAAAATGTAAGGATCCGTTTAATTTTAATTTTTTTATTAAAAAAATTAATTTTAGTTTTTAGGTTCTAAAAATTAAAAAACATGTTTGGTTAATAAGGATAAAAACTTGTTTTCAAAAATAAAAATAGTGGAAATGTATTTGGTATCTAGCTTTTTTAAATAGAAATGAAAAAATAATTATTAAATAGTTAAAATAAATATAGTTAAAAATATTATAATAAATAAATAAATAAAATATGAGTAAATAAACTAAAGTTTTAAAAAATAACATTAGGATTCAAACCCGAATTAAAATGTAGTTAAAATAAATAAAAAACCATCTTTTCATATTTTTCACTTTTCTAAAATATTTTTGTTTTGGAAATATCTTTTTTATCTTCTAAAAAATGGAAAATTCTACAACGTGCGACGAACACCGATGAACACCACTAATGATGAACACCGATGAACACTATTAAATTAATTAATAAAGATTTAAAATTTCAAGGACTCATCATACAATTAATAATTATTTTAAAAAATTCAATTAAATTATTTTTTAGATATATTAAAATTTTATTTTTTAATAAGGGTAAACTATATATTTAGTACCTCACATATTTCCGTATTTCTATTAAACTCTCATTATTTAAATATATTTCAATTTGACCCTATTCTTTATAAAAATAATTTAACCCTTAACCTTCAACCTATACCCTAAACCATATACCATTAAACTCTTAAACCTTAAACCCTTAAACTCTTAAACCTATACCCTAAACCATATATCATTAAAAATAATTTTACATCATCGATTCGATTCAATTCAATGAATTGTTGAATTCTCCTAAAAAATTCAATAATCAACAATTTGAAGAAAAAAAAGTGATGATCAAAGTCGGTACAAGTTCTTCATTATGTGATATCACAAAGATTAAAAAAAACATGGACTTGAACTCTTTAAATATGACTCACTGTAAACATCAGTGATACAGGTGGTTCAAAGGCTTTCAGCTTCTCGAAAATTCGATAAACGAATGCAAAAGCCAAAAATTGCAATGGTATATATTCGACATTGCGCTTGATTAAAATCCAAACTGTCTGCAAAGAAACAAGAAAAATAAAACGAAGAGGAAAATGACAGATTCTAGCGACTCGGTTTCCATTGATATGGAAACGTTCGCTCTTGGCGGCAAGGTAACCTGCATTTCTATTTTTCTTCTTGTTTGGTTACCGGGAAAATGTGGGAACGGAGGAGAAAAAGAAGTGGAGAAATGCTTTCCTTCTTAAAGCTTGAATGCACCTATCCGTCTTTTGCTTAGCTAAGCTGGATTTATTGTTTATTTCTAATTTATTTCTTTTCGTCTCAAAGCATATATTGAAATTATCCATTCCTTTTCTACAGTAACAGCCAGTTTTATTTACGTTTTGGCTACAATTAATGCAACCCAATGACCACAAATCTACCTCCAGTCCATAGTCCGCCGATCCATACAGTAGTTCCGGGGCTCTGAACCAGCGAGTACCAACACAAGAAGGATGTTGCCAACACGAATGCATTAGTTTTTAATCAACACTGCTTAATTCACCGTTTTACTCGCACCTCATTTTTCTTGTTTCTTTGCAGACAACTTAGATTTTAATCAAGCGCTATGTCGAATATAAACCATTGTAGTTTTTGGCTTTTGCATTCGTTTATCGAATTTTCGAGAAGCTGAAAGCCTTTGAACCACTTGTATCACCGACATTTACAGTGAGTCATATTTAAAGAGCTCAAGTCCATGTTTTTTTTAATCTTTGTGATATCACATAATGAAGAACTTGTATCGACTTTGATCATCACTTTTTTTTCTTCAAATTGTTGATTATTGAATTTTTTTAGGAGAATTCAACAATTCATTGAATTGAATTGAATCGATGATGGTGAAATTATTTTTAATGGTATATGGTTTAGGGTATATGTTTAAGAGTTTAAGGGTTTAAGGTTTAATAGTTTAGGGTTTTAGGTTGAGGGTTAAGGGTTAAATTATTTTTATAAAGAATAGGGTCAAATTGAAATAATATTTAAATAATGAGGGTTCAATAGAAATACGGAAATAGGTGAGGTACTAAATGTATAGTTTACCCTTATTAAAAATAAAATTTTAATATATATAAAAAATAGTTTAATTAAAATTTTTAAAGTAATTATTAATTATTTGATGAATCCTTAAAATTTTAAATCTTTATTAATTAATTTAATGGTGTTCATCGGTGTTCATCATTAATGGTGTTCATCGGTGTTCGTCGCACGTGGTAGACTCATCCCTAAAAAATATTGTCTAGTTGTACAACTAAACACGTTTTCTTCACTGTTTTTTATTTTGCAAAAAAATAAAAATAAAAATAAATTATATTCTCTAGAACCAAACGTACCACGTTAAAACTTATATAAACTAATTATCGGTGAATAAATAGTGGAGTATTCGTTTTATGTTGTCAGTCCTTGTATAAATTATTTTACTTTACTAAGGTATACACGAACGATTTATAAATAAAAAAATATAAAGTACGATGATTAATCGCTTGAAGATAAAAATATATTATTCGAAGGGTCGTGAATTTTCTTATACTAATACGGAGAGAATGTAGCATGTTTATTTTATAGTTTAGGTTTAGAATTTGTTACTTTCATTTATAAATTGCCCATATCTTTTTTACATTTTTCATTGTATATATATATTTTTAAAAAACTAAATTATTTATAAATTTACACCTCATTTTTTAAAGATTTATATTTTACTCTTTAATCGTAAATCTCGGCTTCGTCCCGTTGTTTATCAATATTTTATTGAGCAGAGTAAAACGTTGCACGAGCCAATCACAGGGTGGATGTCTGAAAAGGCTGGGTTGGGTTGGGTTAGGTTAGTTGACAGCGGTAGGCACGTGTCAAGCAGTCAAAGACAAAGTGAAATCCCATCATCTGTTGTCGGTCCAACACGTGTACCAAAGGGGTCGGGTTGACTTCCGTAACCATCCGCTCGTTTCCCAACCCAGACCCGCCGTTGATTACTATCAAAGTCTGTTTACATGATACTTGTACTACTTTTAATTTTTATTCCACCCGTTGATCCGTATGCTAATTTTTACTATTATTTTAGTTAATTGTATGTTGAATTTCTAAAAAAACTAATATTAATTTAAAAATTACTAAAAAAATAATAATGTGTAGCATTAATGATGTATAAATAATGATGTGTTGTATTAATGATGTATAACAGTGTGATATACTAAATAACATAAAAAATATTATGTTTTGAATACCAAATATAATTTATATATTTTTTATAAATAAAATTATTTAAAATTGAATTTTCTAAAATAACCTCATCTTTTTTTTCTACTATAAACTTCTCGTTATCAATTTAGATTCAAATGTTTCTATTCTAGAGTGAAATAAATGTGATATACTAAATGTGGAACTTCTGATATGGAAATTGAACACCTTCATTAACAAATCAACACGTACATTTTCTCCTTTTTATTGTATTTACAAGATTGGAAATCAATGAAAAGGAAAACGCATAATATTTGCAAGGGAAAATATTTAATACACAAAGTATTTACAAATTATATTTCACAATCCAATTTATTTTTAAGGAAATGTATTAATGTTTTTTATATTTAAAATTTTGAATTTTACCTTAAAAATTAAATAAATTATTGAGGTTTGAAAAAACCAATTAAACTCATCACAAACATAAATATTTACGTAGACTGCCACCTCAGTTTTGTAAACCTTCGTGTCGGTACCATAACAATTGACGGAAAAATATATTTTCAGGTTAAAGGACATATTAGATGCAAAACAAATTCAAAGACCGCATTGATTTGTTGTACGATAATTAATATTTGAGCATGTCAGTTAAGCTTCAAATTATATGTAAAAAAGCACTTCGTATCATTGTAATTAATAAGTAGAAAAACAATAAAAAGATTGAACAAAACTCAATGGTGAAAGAATCCTATTTTTAATTTGTTTTATGGACACTTTGATCATTTTTGGCAACGAGCATAGGAGTAAAATAATTATTTTAAAAATAAGTTGTTTTTAAGGTTTAAATATTAGTTGAGTGACTTTTCTAGTGAGATTTTAATATTTTTGGATCAAGTATTTTCTTATCGATCGGATGATTGCCCGTTGATTATGTGTCTTTATAACGTCAATTAAAATGTTTCAAATTGACATTGTAAACCCAAGAAACATATGTTTGAACTGATGAAAATCGTCTACCTCTAAATACGCCTCTATTGGTGCCTCCATTTTAAAATGGCAGGTTTAAGAGTTGGGGTTTAGAATTAGGGTGTAGGGAATTATGGGTATGATGTACTTTTTAAGGTTTATGATTTAAGATATAAAAATTAGGGTTAAGACTTAAAATTTAATTTTTAAGTGTTTTTAGTAGGGGCATATAAAGGAGGCATGGTTATGGGCAGAAGATTTTTACTCTGTTTTAACAAAGATAACAAGTGTAGAAAACTTAACACGGTCATTATATACATTTATATAAAAAACAATTCTTTCATTTATTGACATATTAATTGGATATAATTATTTGTTGTAAATATAAATGATGGTACGTTGACTCTGACTTTAGTAATTTACAAAGATTGAATCATATATATACATATATAATTGTACATAATCGAAATTTATGGATCACATTATATATTTGATCAAAGTGTAGGTATAATTTTGATAATAATTCCAATAAATTAAGATATATTTTTGTGGTGAAGAAAGAAATGTTGGTGGAGATTGGTGTAAATAATAAGGAAATGAAAAAGGGAATCAAAATCCAAGAAACACTCTCACCAAGACTGAAAGTATACAGTAATAAGAATAATTAAAACAGAAAGATGGCAACTAGTTTTTCTAGGGTTCAGGAACCGAACTAAATTTTGCAAGCTTACTCATTTTGGAAAGTTGAGGATACATCGGCTAACATAAACAAAGGTCTCCGGAGATGTGGAGCTCGATCCTCCATGAAAGTGGAGCTTTGACTAGCTCGCCTTTTATTGGATCTAATCAAATATTAAATGGAGAAAGGGGGTTTGTCTTTGCATTAAGATTAAGCAAATGTTTGTGTTCTGGTAGAAGGGCCATGATTATGATGAATCTGCTGGAAACCTAATTAAAACAGGTACACACAGGATTGTAAGAATGCACGCCCCTTTGTTGTGAATAATCAAGGGTGGATTCCTTCATTCTTGGCTTCTATTTAGGACTTTGTTTATCTCTTTACGTTCCCTAGTAGTTTTTACTATTATATATTTGATCATGGTTAGCTTCGGATGCGTGCTAGTTGGTTTCTAAATTTTAAGATTAGGCCTTTAATAATAAGTATTCGAAAAGAATAGGTGATTATGGATTTTAAGAGTTGACTCAATTACGGCAGTGCCCTGTGTATCCACATATTCAAACACATGTGGAGGATAACACGTGTCTGGCTCTTGCTACACGTCCGATATTTAAATAATTTTATGTTCTCTTAAAACTGTGGTTGAGTTTTGTTAGTTTGTACTCGTACGAATGCCCAACTATCTGCTGGAAATAATGACGATTAATTAAGTACAAGGATTGTGGGTGATGTTGCTAAACAAAACTGAGAGGAAGAAGCAATGCCCGATGCGGAAACAATAAGCTACCGCACTGGTCTGGTTTGTCCCTGCTGGAAAGATTATGCATTATTATTATGGAGTTTGAAGCTAATACACTCACCACAAGCGACAGTGATACTGATAATTAATGTCGGAAGCACAAAGGAGGATTGAGTTGAGATTGCCCAAAACCCAGATTGTTATATTAATATAAAACATCTCTTAAATCCTCTTTTCAACAACGACGCTTTGGCCGAGTGGTTAAGGCGTGTGCCTGCTAAGTACATGGGGTTTCCCCGCGAGAGTTCGAATCTCTCAGGCGTCGTTTCTTTTTTTACGGGTTTTTTCGTTTTTGATTTCTGAAGGTAGGTATTAGCCTATTAGGTAACACGTTCAATGGCTGTCTTGAATTATTACGTCATTATTTTATCAGATATGGCTTTCTTGTTTTTAACATTGTTTTTTTTTCATAGCCTTAAGGAATAGGTACATTGTTTAATGGTAATTAAAAATAAAAATAAAAATAAAAAATTACGTTTGTTTCATTTATTTTTAAACTTCTTTAAAACATCGGAGGGTGTCGTTGAGCTTGGAAAAAAATATACACTGCTTAGAAAACTGACATGAACGAAGGAAAACAAGGGGAATTCAGAAAAATTAAGGATTGTAATTTCTGAATTAGGGCTGACTGATTGGGAAAAGTGGGAACTAAAACGATAATTAAAAGAAGCTGCGAAAAGATTTTCAACCTTTTTTTTCTTTTCTCAAACCTCTTCTTTCAACATTCATTGATTTTCATAACAGGGCTGTGACAAAAAATTTTGTATTCCTTTTATAACCATAGGAATTAAATATCATAGGTCAATTAGTTTGGATCTTATATTTTAAAAATTTATTATGGAAACAGTTTTTCCAATTTAATTTTTGTGATGGTTTCGTACTACATTGTCCTCTACCTTTGAATTTTCATCTCGTGATGGATTGTTATCAATATTAACATCTTTTTAATTTATAAAAAAATACATAATATTACTTAAGAGACCCAACGACTCATCATGCTAGACTACTGATAGTCATTGTCTTGTATTTTATTTCTTTATAATTTTTTATAAATAAATTTATTTGTACAATTTGTGTTTTCCTAAGTTCTTTTGATAAACATTTAATCACTTATAAACTATTATCCATTTAAACTCTTTATATGTCTATTAAATTACACATTCACTTCAATTAAAATTATCAACTAATTAATATATATATTTTCGTAATATTGCACGATATTTTAATTGAAATTCGGAATTATATTGTAATATATCTAAAAAACAAAATAATTTATATATTTTTATTGTTGTTTTTAATATATATTTTGATTATTTAGATAATGTTATTTTACATTAATTAAAATATTTAATAATTTAAGACAAATTAAATTTAACTCAATTGACGTTGTCGATGTAATATACATAAAAAAATAAAATTAAACATGTTCAAACACTTAACATCGTATTATTTAAAGGTGGGGATAAGACTATATCGTTTAAACATTGTATCAAAAAATTAAGTTTGATACCAAACATTAATAACTCATTATTCTAATGGTTAAATGGCATTAAAAGTCTATTGTCTAACATTTTTTTTTTGAAAACCTATTTTACTTTTACTTAGAGAGGGAGAGAAAAAAACTAGGTGAAGGCAACACTCCTAAGAGATTTTAAACTCGAGACCTAAGGAAAAGAGAGTAAAGCAGGTGAGCGTACTCTTTTTCAATCATTAAAAATCTATTGTCTCGAGAGTAAAGCATGTGAACGTATTCTGACCACCAAGCCATCCTCGCATGCTTAACATTTAAACATTCTCTTTCTAATCATAAAAAAATGTAGTTTAGGACCAAAGAGATTCAAAGGGAGTCCATGACGTCGGTTGATATTGGAAGAGGAACTTGAAAACTTGAAAACGAAGCCTTGAATTTGATTTCTTTCCTTTTTAATTTGGCATTGGATTAGTGTATTTATAACATCGAGATTTAATCTCCGTATTAAACCAGAGGTTGGAAGTAACCCGGCCCAACGTAACTTAAGTGAGCTTTCAATTATCAAAATCTTAGAAGCCCACACTTTATTGTTTTGTTAGATAAATATTGAATGCATTTTTATTGTATTTCAGTATTATAAATATATATTTATTTACATTGTCTACTAATATACTATCATACCGCACTTAATATCCCAGAGTCTATTTTGCTATTTAATAAGTATTTAACTAAACTTAATAATTAAATTAAAGTGTAATGATGTAATTTATGTTAAAGATGTTATTATAGTTTATTATTATAAATTTAATGTTGATTAATATAAGGATTTCATATCATATATATAATGATTTTGAGTTCCATCATATCAGACTGATTCTTGTTATAGTTATAATGATATGTTAATTGTAATGATAATTGTATTTTGTTGGCTTTAGTCTGTAATAAGCTTTAGAACTTTTGAAAAAATAAATTAATTAAATTTCTAATTTTTTTCACCCAATTAACTTCTTGAATTAATAAATTTAATCAATTAAGCTATTTGACCAATTTTGATCATTATATCTTAACAGTTTTTTTTTGAATTTGTTGGTGCAGTGCATCGATCACAGTATTTTCACCTGACGTTTTTAGAAAACTTTCCATTTTATTTAAAGACTTATAGAATTTATAAAAAATATTTTTTTGAAAAAAAATATGTAAGTATAACATGATAAAACTATAGTGTATCATGTGCTAGTAATCTAAAAAGAAAAAAAATTATAAAAATTTAATGGTCAAAATTTGTTATAAGACTTAATTTATTAAATTTCTTAGTTTAAGACATTAATTAATTAAAAAATTTTGTTCGAGAAGTTAATTTAGTGAAAAAAAAGTTTAAAGACTTAATTTCTCTCTCAATCTTACCCCCTTAGCCCTATTTGGTTTAAAGAAAAAGAAGTTATGGGATTTGGATGTGATTGACTCAATACCTTAGGGTGCGTTTGGTTCACAGAAAAAATTATTATTTCTGAGAGTAGGATTACTGGAATGTAACATTACTCGGCATATTATTGGGAATGTTATATTCCGTTATTTGATTTATTTGGCAGGAATGTAAGATGACAATGTTTGGTTGAAGGAATATAATATTACTTAAGTGTACATTTTACCAAATTATCTTTGTGATATATATTGGCAAAATAACAGATTTACACCGGTGTAAATTGTAATTAAGTTTGAGAAATATAACTTATTTACAACGGTGTAAATATGTTGAGATTATTATATTAGAGTTAAAATTTCAGGGTTTAGAGTTTAGGGTTTATGTATCAAATGATATTAGTTTTTAAAACGACGTTTAAAAAATACGATGAAAAAATATACTTTTTAATTTTTAGGGTTTAGGGTTTACGTATTAAACGATATTAGTTTTTAAAAAGAAGTTTAAAAAATACGATGAAAAATTATATTTTTTAATTTTTAGGGTTTAAGGTTTACGTATCAAATGATATTAGTTTTTAAAAAGAAGTTTAAAAAATACGATGAAAAATTATACTTTTAATTTTTAGGCTTTATGGTTCATATTTTCATATTACAGGGAAAGACTGAGCTGAAAATTTCATAATTTATGAGGGTAAATTTGTCCTAAAGGGAAGTAATTGTCCCAATATAAAGCCCAAAAAGTAAAATTGTTGATAATATTGTATTACCCCATAATAGGAATCTTTAGAAACTAAACGAGAATTTAAAATTTTAAAAAATTTATTCCCTTAATAATCTTTTTTTATGCGATCTAAACGCACCCTAAATTTCATCATTAATGCTGGATGATAACGACATTAATACTAGCTGGCCGTTATCTCACAATCATAATCATGTAAGTTATGCATAATTTGAATTTTCTTTTTAGGGTATACTACTCAAATGAACACTTAATTATAGAGTTGGTGTTAATATTATCATTATATTTTTTATTTTGGGATTTTACCACTTAATTATTTAAGTGATTTCAATCAAGCCACCAACCATTAAAACATAATGGAGAGGCTGACGTGGTTGTTAAAAATTTAGTATAATTACACATTTGATCTTCACTATTTATATATTATATTAATTTAGTCATAAATTAAATTTAATTTAATAAATTTATCTTTTAGTCAGATAACAACCCTTGGTTTAGCGGTTGTGTCCATCCAACTCCTCCCATGCCATCACAAGTTCGAATCTTGTTGGAACTGAGGTTATTTAAAATTTTCTTTTTCCAATGTAACGGCGATACATATTGTCATTTGATTGAATAAAACTGACTAGAGAACAATTTTATTAAATTGAATTTAATTCAATTAGTTATGAAAATTGTTTTTAAATAATAATTAATAAATTTAGAAGGACTATTATTTGGTGTATTGTTGGTGAAAATAAAACACTTGTCACCTTTTTTATGTCCTTTCGTAGAAAAAATTCTCCGGTAGAATAGTTGTTAAAGATTTAAAACCAAACATATATACTTATAATTATAAAATTAAAAAATGTTGTTTTTTAACATATGGTGTATATGTCTATATACCTTTCTCACCCTTTAATAAAAAAATATTAAGAATTTAAACATGTTTGATCCATATTTAGGGATAGGCACGGTGCAGGGCGAGCTGATTTTTTGGCCGCTCGACCCCGCCCCGAATAAAAATATTAGTTTACCCCCTCCCCCGATTTATCAACTCTTAAACCCGACCGACCCGAAAATTTAAAAAAAAAATAATTTCCGACGAAGATAAAAGTTAGAATCAATCCACCACTACGACCACAAAGTTTAGTTTTAAAAGAATTTAAACATATATAAAAATAAAATAAAAACTAATTTTAAATTACCCACATGAAAAAATACATATTTAAAAAATAAACTTGAACCATTCACAGTCAAAATCATATATGTTTTTTGAATATGTTAAAACTTGAACAACATCTATTTTTTGCGGTAATCACAAACAAAAAAAAATTAGCTTAACATCCATAAAAGTATATTATATATAGTGGTATTTTTATAAATATTATATATATATATATTAAAATATATACTAGAGGAGAAGAGAATTTCTAGCATATATACTCGAACCCGCCCCGCCCTGATCCTTGAAATTCAAGACTAATACTCTGTCCGGGTCGGATCGGGGCACACCGGGTCAGTTTAAGTTCAGGTTATTTGGCCATCCCTATTCATATCATTATGTATATTGTACCAACGACAATAACAATTGATCATAAAAAACTTTTAATTCTTAAATTATTTGCGTAAAATCAAAAACCTGAACAAAATTGAATGATTGGATATATAATTTATCTAAAATGACATATGAATATTAACTATATACACAATTATATATGTTTTCCGTAAGATAACACTTTGATTGACACATCAAATATAAAACTATATACACTCTAGAATTGACAAATATAGATAATGCTTCAACCCAACAAGTGCCATAGTTGAAAAGTAGATAATGTTTATTCTAGAAAATACGTGTTCAAATCGTTTTATCTACAAAATATATACTAATTGTCAAAAAATTAAGAATATATATGTTAATATGTATGAATATATACTATCTTGTAATCACTTTTAGACCATTCAAAATAATAATACTTGTTCCATATATAAAGTGAACGGAAGACAAAAAAATATATTAAAAATGTACTAAAGAGGACAAAAATGATAGTTTGTTGGTTAAAAGATGTAAACGACATACATATGACATATTTTTAGATATTAATTAATTATGTATGGTAATTTATTAATCTTGTCTATAAAATAATTTTTTTAATTAAATCAGATTCTTCTTCTTCCTCTTCAAATAATAATAATAATAATAATAATAATAATAATAATAATAATAATAGAGTTTTTACTTAAATATTGCAGCATGTTTTTTATTCTAAATCTATGGCACAATCGACTTTAATTCTCACAATATTACATTTTCTAGAGTACATGTAAAGTCAGATTCAGCTGAATGCGACTTTAAACAATAAATTCTAAAAATACTCCTAAAGATGAGTACTAGAGATTCCAACTTTAAATAATTTTTAAGGTTTTGAGGGAAAATATTGTTCATAGTCTTATTTAAACTGAATCTGACTTTACATGTAATGTAAAAAGTGCAATATTGTAAGAATTAAAGTCATTGCGCCATAGAATAATAATAATAATAATAATAATAATAATAATAATAATAATAATAATAATAATAATAATTCGTAACATACTTGATCTATATAAAAAAAGAAATGATGTCAATTGTGGAATAATAACTAAAGCTGAGGGGAGGCCCATGCTCTATCATGCTTTTGTCTGCATATAAACCAACTCTCTCGATGTTCCATTCTCTTTGTCCACAACCTCCCACCAACATGGCCGTTGATCAGCGAAACACCGCCACCAAACCTCTCCGCCAGACGCATTTAACCACCGCATCCCAATGCCGTGCGCGGCGGAGGATTTTCTTCCTACGCCCGAGGCGTAATAAGTTACCCACAGTTCGACTTGGTGGGGGGAAGAAACCACGGCGGTGGGTTTTCGCAGTGAGGGTTTTGAAGAAGATGAAGCTAAGGTGGCTGAAGTTGCAGTATACGTGCATGCTGAGGAAGATGAAGAAATATTACAGAGATTTGATTAAGGACATCGTTGAGGCCGGTTCAACTGTGGAGGCCTTACATCAAAGAATGTTCATGGAGTCCACTTTCGCTGTCCCTGTCATGGGTGTTTCCTTCGCTAACTACCCTTCCGCCACTCGATCAGATCGTCCTCGACCCTATTTCTTTTGAAATCTTTTACTATTTCCTTCACTTCATCATCTTGTGTTCTCTTTTTCCAACTTCGTTTTTTGATTTTCTGCATGATATATAAGGTTGTTAAATGGAAATGTAAAGGTGTTTTATGGAGATACTATTGTTTCACTTGTTTATTGCTTTTACAGATTGTTAACTTTCTACTGGTAGTTTTACTAGGAAACAAACAGGATAAGAAAATCGATAACTTTACCTGGGTTTGATGGGAAATATGAGTGGAATATACGTTAGCACTTAGCAGTTGAGTTTAAAGTTGATATTACCGCTTTTACAGTGTGACTGGTTTGTGAAGAAAGCTCAAAACCCAGGGGAACCCACGAATTCAATGCGTCATTTTGCTTTCTTTATACTACAAACTTAAACAGTATTTGACTTGACAACTTGTTCTAACGTATGGAAAAAGAATTACTGGGCAACTCACAAACATATTCAAAACGGGGAAAAACAAATATTGTTTCTTTTAATTAATTTATGCAATATTACATTTATTACTCTACCAAAAAAATCAAAATATATCATACGGTAAAAGGATTCGATGTATGATTGATGAAAAGAGAAATATTTATTCAAAACCCAAGTTGGTGTTGTCCTTTTTGATTCATCTGGATCAAGAAAATAGCATACATACCTCTTATCATGTGGCTTATAAATCATTGAATTAAATTATTGATCAATATATTGGTATTCTTAAGCACATGGAATACTGGGCACACACATGTTGATGTTGATGATGAAGCAAAGTATAAAAATGCTCTAATTATTTATACTCATAAGATCTCACCGAGAATGTGACTCAACGAATCCGATCTGATTTGATCAATAACTCGTATCCGTGCTAGCTAATTAACCTGAACATTCTGGTCAATTGTTTGCCTTGCCTCCATCGTTTTAGGCTTGTAGCTATTATTTAGTTGTCTCGTTTATATATTTTAATAACCTTCCAAATCAGTTCAACTTATTTTTTTTTTTAAAAAGAAATATATATAATCTCAGTTCTCGATAACTCAAAGATCATGTGATCCAAAAATATTTTAAATAACAAATGCAGTTTCATGTTTCAACTAGTTTCAGATATTACTTGGATTGTGTGTTCTCTGTCGGTGGATCTTTATGTGGGCTTGGAACTGTAAACTAAAGAAACCGAAGCATCCAAAAACCAGCCATCGGCCTCGCACCCAACAAGCAATCGTGTTAAGCCCAGGGATAAGCACTGGTTTGATCAACAAATATCCAAGATTAACCTTTATATAATAATGTCATTTTATTTGCCTTTTATTGATCATATAATTCACTGTAAATATTGGGTAATCTAGTTCGTTTTTTTAGCGCCAATATAATTTTTATTAATTAAAAAAAGATTTATTAACGGGTGTAAAATTGATTTTAAAATAACGTGATTTATGTTTGAGAATTTTTTTGCTTAAAAATAACGATTGTGTAAAAATATAGTGTAAAAATTACGACGAAACGTAAAAGTTACTATCCTGTAGCTTTTTCCAAAATCATTAAATCACGTTTGGTGCCCAAAATTAATTTTAAATTTTTACTTCCAAACAAACATGTAGGCACGACGTTCGAGACACAAAATCTCGATTGAACACGATTTTGGCACTCCCACTGCGGAAACAAACACTTGGACATGGAAGTTTTTTGAAATCGTATTTCAGCCCTCACTTTGCCCACAAATATATTTTAAATAAAATATGATATAAAAAGTTTTAATAATATTATTTTATAGTTTGTTCGACTTTACAATATTAGATGCAATATGAAAAAATGTACTAGTGTATATATCAATCATATTCAGGGCTATAAAAGCAGTTATATGAACTTTCATACCAACATTTTCTAATTTAATATTGAAGATTAAATTTGATTTTAAAAGGACAATTTATTAGAATGTAATTTTAAATAATTTTGCATCCAACTAAATAACAATTGCACCAATGGGTGCACCACGGCTCAAAGAAGCGAGCCTATCAGCGATAGTATTCTTCTCCCGACTAACCTGTCGAATTCGTATGCTATTTGATTTCACAATAATGGTGGGAAACAGCTGGTCAGTCAATAAAACAATGCTTGTTCGTTGCCTCATTTTTCTACTTGGTGGCATGAAATTCTTGTTTTACAAAGAATTATTACTCAGGGCCATGATATTTTCTTCTGTTTGCCTAACTTTTGAACCAGAGGCGGTTCGTTCAAAATGAGGAATATCTGGTTAGAAGCTGAGGTTAGGGGTTGGTGGGACTGAAACATTTGACCATTTACAATTCCGCAGCCGAAGCCAATGATGTTGAACAGTTCTAGGCATCATTTGCACTAATTAACAAGGTCCCAGAAACAGTGAATTGTAGTCATTTGGTTTGAAGAAGAATTTTTCAGGGAAAGTCGGATTTTGATTAGAAACCCTGCGGAAAATTTTAGAACATTGTATATATAGCTTGTATACGACATGATCGTACATAGATACCCTATGGCAAAATGCAATAAGTTTAACAACATACAAAAAAATGGAAATTTATATTATTCCATTGTCTCCTTATAGAGATAATGGAAGGGACAAAAGAACCAAAAACTTAATGTACAAGTGTGGTTAAAAGTTTGGTATCTCTAGTGCTTGTGAGAATACAAACTAGACCCTAGAGTTTTATACAAGTCCGTGTCTGAATAGATAGCTCGAGTCCTTGATGGTTTAACCATACGTCTATGCTTTCGACCTTTTCGGCGAGGGATTCGACTTTTCTCTTCCTTTTCTTGCTTTTCTACACCATTTTTCTCAATTTTTACTTCATTGCATTGCTTCTCATATCTTTCTTCAATCTTCTGAATAACTGGCTCCTCGTTGTCGTGAGTTGGGACCACGTAAACAAAGGGGCCGATTGGGATGTCATTTAAGTCAAGCAGAGGCTGTAATGCCTTGACCACATTGCGCATAGTTGGTCTAGATTTGGGGTGGTTGCTAAGACACTGATAAGCTAATGCAGCAGCCTTCCTAGCCCCCTCGGTTGAGTATTGTCCTTCGAGTCTCGGGTCCATTATTCCGTGGAGTTTATGATGGTCCTTCAAAAGAGGCCTTGCCCATTCCACAAGGTTCTTCTCTCGAGCAGGTCGGGCCTTGTCCACGGATCGTCTCCCTGTCAGCAGCTCTAGAAGTACCACTCCAAAGCTGAACACATCGCTCATAGTTGTCAGATGCCCTGAAAAACCAGAAACCACATTAGTTCATCAACTATTATGAAATCAAGACTATTATTTGTAGAACTAAGATAAGTTGATCTGTTGCAAGTACCTGTTGATATATATTCGGGAGCGGCGTAGCCTTCGGTGCCCATGACGCAAGTCGTAACATGAGTTTCTTCTTCTCCTGGACCGTCAGTTGCCAATCCAAAATCAGAGACCTTTGCATTATAAGCCTGGCAATAAATTAAACCGTATTCTTATCAGTTTGTCTTTAGTCTTTATTGATATGATATCAAGACAAGGCCATGGGATGTATTTTTACCAAGTCTAATAAAATGTTCGAAGTTTTGAAATCTCGGTATATGACTGGCTTCTCTTCTTCATGGAGGAAAGCTAGGCCTTTTGCAGTTCCGACAGCAATTTTCAGTCTTGTTAGCCAAGGCAATGGTGGACCATATCCTGCATTAAAGGCAAGAATTATACAATTATCAGTTCTGAGAACAAGATTATACTGATTCAAATGTTACAATGCTGAATAGCAAAACTAACTTTTAAATAGTTGATTTTCCAAGCTGCCACGTTCCATGTATTCATATACAAGAAGCCTGTGTTCATCTTCATAGCAATATCCAATTAAGTTCACCAGGTGAGGGTGCTTTAATTGCCCCAGGAAAATAACTTCAGCCTGTGAAAAAAGAAATCAGAATTACTGGTCATATTTTACTACTCCTTTTAACTCAACTTCATCAATAACAGCATTGAAATGGTAACATATAAATGCTCACCAGCCATTCTCTATGCCCTTGAGTGCCATCCAAATCTAGGACCTTCACAGCAACAGATTGAGCCTTCAAACCAGGCCTGAGATTGTCATCAATGAACCCTTTGTAAACAGGTCCAAACCCACCCTCACCTAAAAAATTACTTTTGGAGAACCTGTGAGTTATCAGTTCCAGCTCCTTGTGGGTAAACACATGAAGGCTCACAAGCGAGTTCGACAGATCGCTTAGTAACAGCGGAGAGTCGCAGTGGCTAACATCAGAGAGTGATACCCTTTGGCTGGAACTTCGTTTGGAAGGATGAACTTTTAGCCCCGAGGATGGCACCTGGGGTTTGATGCAATTCGGGAGGATATTTTTCCATGACAAATACCTTTTGAGCTTCATTTTTTATTGAAAGTTTTTCTCTTTTTGTGTTATGTTTCCAGTAAAAGAAGCTCAAAGGGGGTTTAAATAAAGGCTGAGCAGGAAAGGAAAACAAGAAATGTTATAACTTATAATAATAAATGTGATTGGATCAAAAGATGGATGACCAGACCATAACCATTTAACCAACACCTCTTGTTTGATCCCAGAATTCTTAATATTCTCTCCCATGCCTCGTTGCATTTAAATAATGAATTCTGGGAATCAAAGTCTACATACTGACCAGAAAGTTGATTGACTTTGGGCCCTGCAGCCTCAAGACTCGGCAGAAAAGCTATTCGATAGTTCATATTATTTTAAGACAGAAAATAAGGTCATCAATTGGTTTGTTCTTTTCAGTCATATGCATGAATTTAAGGTTCTGTGTAGTTTCATAGCAGGTTTCTTGGAGGGCGGTAATCTGAACCGGCGGATGATATTATGGTATCATTTCCATAATATAAAATTCCTGTAGTCTGTAGTATTTTTGTCCGTGTGGGCGTGTGGCTATTGGCTTTTCTCCGCACTTTCCTGTGTCGCTTTTGTGGGTGGGATTGTGGGACAGAATATGAAAGCTGCATTGTTCATTGTTCTGTGTACCCTTTCACACTAAATCATTTGCTCCAGGCAGGAACCCTGACTGTGCAATCTTCTTCTTACTTAAATAAAATAACCAGAGACTTCATTTCTGATATATTAATGAAACTGAAGTAGAAATAAGAAAAGCAGGGTAATTGTCAAAAAACACTGGTTTTCTCAATGTTTTGAATATTAAATTAAGGTGATGTATCAAAGGTCAGGGAAGACTCTTTTATTTCCTGCAATTTGTATATAAAACAGAGACATACACGTCTTGATCAACCACCTAATAACCTACCTAAACAGTTGGAGTTTTCTATGAAAACCGTCAACAAACAGGTCGTAATTTTGATGTCGAAATCAAAACATGCGGCTCAAACTAAACAACTGCAGTGCAGCAGTGGTATATCTAAAACAAGGCTGCTGTTTAAATAACCAGGTTAGTAGCTGCCTCCATCTACTATATAATATATGGATCAAAATCTTATTAAATTATAGGCTCTCCTGCTTCTTGCCACCTTGAAGAGGTTGACTGGTTGAAACTGCATTTAACCTTAGATAGTGAAGTTGGTCTCCGGAAAGTTTTTCACCTTCTCCGTTGTTTTGTTTCTTAAAATGGTGATTAATTAGTCGGATTATAGAAGATATTTTATTGGAGTCCCCCGCCATTTTTTTTTTCAACACCAAGCTCATGGATGTATGGCTATTGGGCGGTATATATTTCAAAACAAGGACTTGACAATGTAAATCGGGACGATCACTACCACCAGTTCCTCGTATGTTATTATCATGGGTGAGAAAAGTCTTCTAAAACGCTCTTCTTTCTACCATTTCTGGGGAAACTTTTGGCGGAATATTGAAATGTTCAAAACTGCAAGGATGTTTATGTGTAATGTGTAGTATATTCAAGCACACCGAGCCTTTTCGCTATACCACGAGGGGAGACTGTGGCACTAAGGATGAAATGACCATTGACTCTGCCTTTTGGGTTCTTTAGATATTGTTTAAACTTTTTGCCTTTTATTAGGTCTTATGTTATTATGCAACAAAAGCACATTTTAGACTTCAAATTTGTAATCTAATATTTTTTAAGTTGTTTGAATTTTAGATACGAGAAATAATTAATTTTTTTGAATATATATGATAAAATAGATATACAAAATATTAAAAAAATCAGCTAATTACAATGTAATGGAACAAATTTAGTATATGTTGGTATTGTCGAGTTAACTCGTGACACAAACTCGTTTAGAGCTTTAATATATGGAGAAAAAATCTTGATATTCAAGCTTGTATAAATTTAGTTTACACATGCATGTCAAATTTAGGGGTTAGGGTTAGAGATATAAATTTTAGCTAAACTACAATAGAGGTCATTTAATTATGGGTAAAATTATATTTGAGTCATTCAATTATTAAAAAATATATTTAGATCGGGTGAGAAAATTGAGAAATATAGAAAGTAAAAACTTAAATTAAAGAGAATTGAGAAATATAAAAAAGTAGAAAGTTAATGATTATGAATTGGTTTCTCAAGATTTTTATTTTCATTTTAAATTTTAACCTTATTTTTAAATAAAAATAATTTTAGATTCCCCTTATTTTTAGAAATTCCGTAATACATCAGAATTATTTATAAGACACAAAATATTTACGTCTGGTACTATTAATTTAATATTATTAAAATTAGAGCAGAAGTCAAAATGATGAAATTTTTTAATTTTAATTCAACCAATTTAATTGGTTTAACCGATTAAATTAAAGTTCAGTATTAAGTTAATACATATAAATGAAACATGTATCAATAAGCTTGGTGCTATTGGTTAAGGTAATGACAAGTCTTTTAGGTAATTGGTGATTCAATTGAAGCGTAAAGGAGAGCCCAAGTAAAAACTTGATGTTTATGTATTAAATCCGATCTTTTTTGTTGTCTCTCAATTTAATAATATTTTCGAATGATGGCATCTAAATTTGATAAATAATTATGAAAGATACTATAAATATAATACATCAAAAAGAGAAAAAAAATTACTAAATTCTCATATAATGTTGCAAATAAAAGCATACACTACCATAAAAGATTATCATACTAATAAAATTTAGAACATTCTTGAATCTCTTTGTCTTTATCTACATGAGATGCTTTACGAAATGCAAAGGAGTAGTGAGCGAACCATACTACCAAGTAGAATGTTCTGTTACCCAGGTCTGATCACATCGGCAAACAACCATCAATCGAGTGAGAATCTATCTTTCTATGACCACCGACAGAATCAAAATCAGAAACTAACGTCGTGAAGATCTCTGTACGAGAATCAAACGACCGCGAAGATATGCAGAAAACATGTTAAAATATAGATAAAACGAACCACAAAAATAAAATAAAAAATGTGCCATAAAAGTAGAGAGAAAAATGTCACAAGGACAAAAATTTTTATTAAAAAAATAAAAAAATATATTAAAAACTGGTGATCGACAATCAATATTGAAATTAATAGTCAATCACCGACTAGAGAACCAAAGGAAAGTGGGAAGCAGCACTCGTTGCAGAAAAAAAAAGGGTTAGAAAAGTAGGGTTTTTAAATATGAGGACCAATATTATTAAATTTTAATACATTTTTAAGCATGGGATATTATAAAAAGAGCTATACTCGTATAAATAATAATATGTATTAAATATTAATTAAATTTTGATAAATAAATAAAATATTATCGTATAATTACATTAGTATATTAAAAAAATCTGATAAATGGGTAGAATTGTAGAAAAACATGACGACTGTGTAGTCAACCAGAAATTGGCGAGGTTGAAATTCCACATATGTTGGCTGACGGGGTCCCTAACCCATCACACACATATTCACATTCCTAAGCTTTCTATAAAGCATTCAAAACAATAAGTCTTCGGATATTTTTGGCTGTGCTTTTAAGGTGCAATCGAACCCGTGGCATGTTGCAGGAACAAAACAAGCGCCGCCTTCATTTTATTTTAGGGTAAACTACATGAATGACCATATAATTATATGAAGTTTTATTTTAACTATCGTTCTTTCAATTTTTTCAATAAAATCATTTAACTATTTAAATAATATCAATTAAGTTACATGTTTTTAAAATTTAATAGAGAACCCAACAAGTGTCCCAGTAGAAAAGCGGATGATGTTCATCTTAGGAGATACGAGTTCAAATCACTTTGTCTACAAGTGTATGTGCATTGTGAAAGGGTTAAGAATATATATGAACAGAAACTACATTGTAATCAACTTTAGAACTTTCAAAAAAAAAACTTAACGGAAGAGCGACATAATAGTTAACATAAATTTGTATAAGTATACATTTAGTCTTGTTACTTACATATTTTTTATTTATCAATTTGACCCTAATTTTAATTTATTTTAATAAATTTAATCTTCCAATCAGATGATAATACATGTCACCATATTTTCTCTTAATTTCAATCTAATTTAATAAACATAATATATTTAATCCACGATCAGATGATAGCACGTTAAAAATTTATGTGTCTCACCATTTTTTGGTTTGATTTTAAGGTACAATCGAACCCATGGCATCCTGCAGGAACAAAACAAGTAGATTTATTTTATTTTATGGCAGTCGCGAATTCCCGTCATTTAAGAAGATTTGTTTCATATCGTATAAACGAAATCATGATATTATTTTAAATGCCTGGTTAATAAATTATTCACACAATCTTTAACATGTGCAATAATCTTTGAAGGGCGCACTAAAGCCTTAATGATTTTGATATTTGACAATCGATGCATGACGATTTCGTACCAAGAAAAATGTTAATTCATTAAAGTAATAATAAAACACACACCTGAAAAAGTTCCCCATTGAAACCAGTTTTATTTTACATATTATTTCTGGGCAGCAGTGATATACCGACACATTAATTTTAGGACATTTTTTAAGTTTTAGTCTAAGCAGATCATGATTATGTTTTATTAACACATTTTCCCCCATTACAAGTTGGTAAGTATATTATTAACGTGGCCACAAAATGTGAAACACTGCTTGTTGCTTAGACCTGGATGATGGGCTCAATCATGGTACTTGATACCATGACCAATTGACCATGACTAAATCTATATGTTGAGCCGGTATGTTTGATCGTTTAAACGAAATAACTTATATATGTAATAATTAGATTTAAGTTTAATGTTTTTTATTACGTAAATAATAAATATATGAGATCCACTAATTGGTTTAGTGGTTAATTAAGGATGCTCCTCTTGTTTCATCTTGTATGAGTTTGAATCTTTGCATGTGAATATAATACATCTTTACTTTTTTATTCGGTCATTTGGTCGTTTCTTTTTTCTTTTGATTTTCTATCAGGTTTGGATTTGACGTCGCCACGACTGATCAAGATGGCGCTCTTTAATTATCTTGTTGATCTCCTTATTTTGGACCCTCGAATTGGATACGAATACGAGTCCACAGTCACCATTTTTGTTCGCGATTTAGAAGCGGTAATAACCATGTTGTCAACGTGTCTTATTATTGTAATATGCATTTTGAATGTCATTTGTTGTTGGGCTTTTTACCTTTCATCGTTGAGCGTTGGTGATGTTTGTATCTATTTTGTTTGAAGTCTTTGAGTTAGAGTTTTACCCTTTCTTTGTATGGTCTTGTTTATGATCTAGAGACGTTAATTTTTCGTGTTTTTAGGAATATGTCCAGATCAAGTTTATTTACCTGAGTTATAAACTCTTATTGTATTTTATTTTATTTTTCTCTTTTAATAAAACTAGCGTACTCATATTTAATATATATATATATATAACATGTGAAGAATATCTTATTTCAAGCCCAACATTTCGGTCTAGAAATGGATACTCCTTAGATAAAAATGCATTTTGGGCAATAAATTACGAATAATTATAAAGATTAAAAATTTTAAAAAATTTATTGTATAATTATAAATTATTTAAAAATTAAAAATAAATTAATTAAAATATCAATCTACCTCTAAATTAAAAACACTAATTTTTATTCATTTGAAATTCAAACCGTCGCCGCTGTTGTCTCCTGCTGCCATTGCCGCCGCTGCTGTTTCTTGCCTCCGCCGCTGTTGTCTGTTGCATGGCCACCGTCATACCCTCTAACATAAAATGTGTTCGTCCCTGCTCGTAGAATTTTTTTTAAGAATGTACTTCTTATAATCCAAGAATATATGTATTTTGATTACATTGCAACTTGAAAATGGCAAAATCAGAGATGAAATTCTGGTTTGGTTCTTGGTTTATTATTATTGCAGGTTTGGGCAACTTCAAGCTGTTGATCTTGACAATGTGGAGCCAGCTCTTAGAGCAGGTACTTAAAACTCATTTATATAAATTTGTATTTCCTTGTTGCTTGGTGTTGCGCAATTGCGCCGTATGATATGTGCTCAGACGAGAACAAACAAAATATGAACTCGCATCAAAATTAAGCATAATCGAGGCAGGAGACAATGACCACGATAGCAGGAGTCAGCGGTGACGCTGGCAGTGTCGGCTTAAATTTCAAGTAAACAAAAATTAATAAACATAATATATTTAATCCACGATCAGATAATAGCACGTTATATAAAAAATAGGATGTTTAGGGTTTTAGGTTAAATTATTTTTAATTAAAAATAGAGCTAAATTAAAATATTGTGTAAATAATAAAGATTAAATATATTATTATTTTTTGAATTAGGACTAAATCGTTTGAATGTACAAATACAGAGGACTAAATGTGTTATTATATAAAAAAATCAACTACCACATCACCATTTTAATTGTTATTAACGGGCCAGTGTCCAATTTAAATCAAAACTAAAAGTTTAATATTAATATTAAAGTAATTGGAAGTTTGGTTACCAAATTGAATTATTGATCAAAGTTTAATACCATTTGTAAACTTTACCCTTAAATGATTAATTTATTAAATTTAATTAAAATTATAGATCAGTGCAAATGGGATATCAACGGACAATCTCCTTATTCGTGGATAATCTTCCGCTGTTGCTGCACTAGAAAGGATTATGGCATGTTTTCGGAAGACATGGAGATGTCAATGACGTGTTCATTGCTAACAAACGAAGTAGAGGGGGGAGAAGGTTTGAATTTGTAAGATTTGGAAACAAAGTAAATGCTTTGAATTGGTACGTGAATATAATACTTCTTTATTTTTTTATTCGGTCATTTGGTCACTTTTTTTCTTTTAATTTTTTATTAAAATTAGATTTAACATTGCCACGACTGATTAAGATGTCGTTCTTTAATTATCCAGTTGATCTCTCTATTTGGACTCTCGAACTGAATTTGAATGCGAGGTCATAATCACCATTTTTGTTCGCGATTGAAAAGCAGTAGTAACCGTGTTGTCAACGTGCATTATTATTGTAACATGCATTTCTAATGTCGTTTGTTGTTGGGCTTTTCACCTTTCATCGTTGAGCGTTAGTGATGTTTGTATTTATTTTGTTTCGAGACTTTGAGTTAGAGTTTTACCCTTTCTTTGTATGGTATTGTTTATGATCTATAGACGTTAATTTTTGTGTTTTTAGGAATATGTCCGGATCAAGTTTTTTATCTGAATTGTAAAATCAGATTGTATTAGGAATATGTGATTACATAGTAGTATCTGTTTAACCTTTTGACAAAGTACATGCACCTTGCAGACATTGCGATTGAATTCGTGTCTTTTAAGATGAATATCACCTGCTTTTTCACTGAACACTTGTTAGGTTCATATATATATATATATATATATATAATATTTTATTTCAAGCCCAATATTTCGGTCTAGAGATGGATACTCCTGAGATGAAAATGTATTTTGGGATGTAGACATCGTTTTTGGTCCGGATTAAAATTGGTTGTGCCTTCATGGGCTCGTCATTTGTTTGGAGTCGCCATCGGTCATTTTGGATTAAGTATGACCGAAAACTTGTGGAACCGGTCTGTGTCTATACTAGAGTCAGGTTGGGCTCGGGAGTCGATGATTACGTGTGGGGAAGGTTATAGCACCACCACAACGCTCAAGATTGGTACCTAAAGGGATTGTGTTGTTTAAAAGGCTTCAAATATAAGGTTAATATCACTATTATACACGATGAGAATAAATCGAATAAATTTTAAAAAAAACTAAGCATGCTAAAAAATGATATATAAAAAATCAATAGAAAATTAATATTTTGATCGAAGACCATAACCTTAAGTCAAATCATAATTTATCTCAAATTAAGCAAATTATTAATCAAACATATTTTAAGATCAAATCGCATTATTCACAAAATTTTAAGACCAATTTATAATTAAATTCAATTAAAAAATTAATCATCCACTTTAAAAAAAAGGAAAGAAAAAAAATTAACCAAGACAACCTAAGTGAATTATTCGTTATCTAATCATCTAATTAATTATTAGAATTAATGACCTAATTAAAAGAAACCAAATATTGAAGTTCATAAAAAAAACTAACTAAACCTAAAATATAAAGAGCCTAAAGTAAAGGAGGGACCTAAGGCATAATTAACCACTAAACTTACAAAAGTGAAATTATCAACCAACTTATGCGTGATTCAGGTTCTAAAAATATATGTTTCCAATGCGTGAGCTGTAAAAAGGTGAGGGTGACTTTCAAGGGTGGAATAGGTAGCAACTTCTCTCTCCCAGTCAATGTGTTTCCCATCTCTCTGATCCTTCGCTCCAACTTTCCGGTTGAGGGTTTGGTCGTGTCTGGTGAGGATCGTCTTGGCAAGGAGGTGGTTTAGAGCCTCTGTTGTGTTAGGTTTTCTTTTCCTTCTTGCTCGCCCACAAACCTACTTACCATTCCCTTTCTGGTTGTTGTCTAGGTCCAAGGAAGCATTTACGCCCGACTCAAGGACATTAATTCATGCATCCTCACCAAGCCTGTAGGAGCATTTACTCTACATTCCCGCTGAACATCATGCCTAACAGTGGAACTAGCCTTAGCATAGGGGTCGTTGACACCAACTTCCCAAACAATCATGAAGATCCCAAACCTCCAAATCAGGAGTTCCTCGACGAGCTTGAGCTCAACGAAGACAACGAGGTCAACTTCACGCTGAAAAACCTCTCATTGCTTGGGAAACTGCTGACTGCATCGTCCATCAAAATCCTGGCATTAAAGGCCATTCTGAAGAAAGCATGGAAATGCGAAGGACTGGAGTGCCACGACTTAGGAATAAACTTCTTCCTCTTCATCTTCCAAACGACAGAGGAACGCCATCGCATACTCGGTAAAAAATCGTGGTCGGTGCAAGACTCTCTGCTTATACTGAAAGAATGGCAACCGGATAAGGCGTTGGAAGAAATCGACTTCTCAACGGAGGAATTTTGGGTCCAAATAATCAATCTACCAGTAGGATTGACCACAAAAGATAATGTTCGACGCAATGGAAAACTGTTTCCAGTTTACTATGGCTCAACGCTGGAAGACGACGACGAAAAGGTGGCCTGGAACGGAAATGTCGGCATCCAGGTAGCCATCAGAGTAGAGGATCCGCTCAAAACAGGGTTTATCTTAAATAGAAAGAAAGATAAGGCTCTGGAGGTTGGCTTTAAGTATGAAGCACTGCCGAGATTTTGCTTCCGTTGTGGCCGTCTGGGACACGTCGAACGTGAATGCAAAAATGACTTGGTCATGGTGAAACTATCTGGGAAATTCGGGCCATGGTTACGAGCCCCTAACGGATTCAGGCAGCAAGGGTCAGCCTCTCTGAAGCCGGCTACCACCACAGTGGGGCCGTCCACGCTACAGGACAAAGGAAAAAAAGAAAAGGACAGTGCCAACTGGAGCATTGTCAGAGGGCAATCTAATCCAAATCTTCTTGACCTTAATGTATCGTCCAAGGAAACCTCTTACGTCCCATCTCCTTTGCTCAAAGTCAACCCATTGTTTCCTCTTTGAGAAAGCAATGAAGCAACCTTTCACAAAGGAAACATAGGAGCTAACATGTTTATAGGGCCTGCTCAAGAGATTCACCCGTCCTTTGCCTCCAAGGAGAGATTTGAACCAGGACAAATCACCGAGAAAGCTGAAGGAAATTCAAATCATACATTGGAAAGTATGCTGGCAGTTGGCATTGATCGTATGGAAGTGTCGACCAACAAGAAACGCAAAAGAGAAGATGATGGATATGAACTGTTTGGTCCGGCAAAAAGGCGTAAGCTCTGGGAGCAAGTTTCGAATAAAATCTGCCAAATTGGTCCCCAAAACTGGGCTATATCGGAACGGAACATAGCAGCCTCTGAAGATATGATTACGGCGGCCTTGTTCCCTGAATCAATCATTCAATCCTCTGCTATAATTCAACACATTGAGCGAAAGAAAAAAGGAAGAAACTATGGATCTAGGAGGCTTACGCTAATCAGGAAGGCGGCAAGAAGGAAGTTTGCCATGGAGTGCACCAGGGTCACGATCGATGAAGCGGGGCTCATCCAGCTGGGAATTGATCCGTTTGGTAAAACCATCACTCGGGTTCTGACAATGTGCATTGACGACAATTTCTCTCTCAATGAAGAGATTATTATCAGTGATGGGGAAGATTTGGTCCCGTTGGAGAAGACAGTGGCATACCCTAACCCTTTTAAGGATCCTTTCCAGGCATCGGATAACTCCAGTGGGAGTTATCCGAGTTCACTATGAAGCGAGTAATCTGCGTAGCCCAAGTTAGGAAGGGACGTGGGTGCTTTTTACGACTTAATCCTTCCCCTCAGATCACAGAGGCTCACAGAGAGCAGGCGGATCCAAGGTTTTTGTTTAGGTGTTGCTATGTATTGTTACAGACCCACCATGACGCGGGAGTTGCTAGACTGAGGGAGAACTCAATGGTTTCCAATCCTCCATATCGGGTGATAATGGCTTTTGTCTTGATAAGGATCGACGGTGACTCGTCGGAAGCCTGTCTCTGGGAAGAGCTTTCAGACAAGGCCGGTATCGCAATCTCGAAGAAGGATATGAGATGTCCATTTTTTAGTTGTCCTATGATTCGTCTAGGTTTTTCCGGTTGGTTTCTTTCGGATGTCCAGTTAACGTCTTCCTTTGTTTTTGCGTTTGTTTTGTGTTTTGAATGTTATCTTGCTTGTGTTTATGTTGAGGAGTTGGTTGCCTGTCCTTGCATGGATGATGGCAGTGTACCGACTGCTGGTTTAGGAAGCTGTAGGACCGACGCTCATGGCCTTGCATGGCTTATGGCGGCGCTCGTAGGTTGTTGGGGAAAGTGAGCTGTGGTGGGTCCGCCTTGTCTGCTTTCTCTTCCGTTTCCTTTTTTATATTAATGAAGTAAGTCTCTTTGATCAAAAAAAAATGCGTGAGCTATCATAATTAATAGAATTTTAAATTATTTAATTAAAAGTGAAATCACTTTGAACATGTCATATTCTTTTGATAGATAGGAAAAACACCTACTACACGACTCGTTAAAAAATCTTCCTAAACCTAATGAAGAGCCTGTAGTAGCGCTAAAGTACAAAATAAACCGAGGATAACCCGAGCAAAAGCTCAACCCTCATGAGCCATAACCTCCCCAACAAATAATCAAAAGAAAACTGATGCCTATAGTAACAACCAAACAACATGCGCAAATCTGGGACCCGATGCAAACAGCAGGTTCATCATCCAATGCCACTCAATTCGACCGCATCAGCACTCCCCATAGCTTCCACACGTAAATTCTCTCGGATAGTTAACGGGGGTCAAGAAACCTGTAATAATCCAATGGTAATACCATCGCCGACTTCGCAAGCTCATCCGCTAACCCATTCCCCTCGCGCCGCGTCTAAGAGAACTTGACATCTCAATTTCGCGATAAAATTTCCGCAAGATGGCTACGCAAGCTTGAAGCAATCCTCGAAGGCTCTCGCAACATCAAGACGTTATACACATCTCTATTGTCCGTCTCTATAATAACTTTAGTAACATCGACCGCCCATGCCGTCAAGAGACCCTTATACACTGCCCATAATTCAGCCTCAAACATCGAGCAAATACCAATTTTCTTGGAAAAGTCAAATCGCCAATGTCCATTGGCATGTTCAAGCCAAGATAAAAGTAAACTTGGCTTGAACATGCCATATTCGATTTCTGTGCACTGTGAGCTACCATAATTAATGGGGTTCTAATTCTTTTTACTTGTTTCATTGCCATAACAATATATTAGAACCATTTTTTTATCCCTACTTCTATTCTCTCTCGGCCCACACCGCCGCCGCCGCCGCCGGTGTAGCTCCGACGACGGTAAGTATTTCAAAACAACACCATTTTTTTCTTTTTTTGTTTCCCTTGAACTCGAATTCGGTATTAATTTTCTCAAAAAACAAATATATTCAAATAGATCTAAAATTTTGTTGGTTTTACCTCCCGATTTCGAAATCTCACCGTTGGATTGCGTTGATTCTCGTATATGTTGGTCTACTAATGTCTGCAAACTTTTTCATCGTTCGGATCTCTCAACCGCTGCTTCTTGCGCCGGCAATCGAAGGTAGATGGTTCAACTTCTATCTCTTTTCCGATTACAATCGAACTGCTTTTCTTTGTTTCTTTTATGTTGGTAGATTCAAATACTTATCTCCCCGTTTTCTCCCCCTTTTGTTGTTTGGTGTACTCGGTATTTATAAGAGAATATGAACAGTTCTCCAAGCCGTTTACAAGTCCGACGAATTCGGGGTCCTGTGGCGTGCGGCGCAAAGAGCGGGCCGTTGGGTGAGTGACATGCAAGATTGCCAAGAACATTCCCGAAGAAGTAGAGATGGCGGCAGTGCAGTAGAGTTTCATTAGATTAGGGTTTCTTCGGGGTTTTTTATATTTTTTTTATTTTTTGGGCTTTTGTATCATTTATTATTATTTTGATATCTATTGGAGTTTGGACCCAGAATGTAGCCCAATCACAAAATTGATGCGTACATGGGCAATAGATTACGAATATTTATAAAGATTAAAAATTTAAATAACTTGTTATATAATTATAAATTATTTAAAAAGTAAAAAGTAAATTAATTAAATTAAATTAAATTAAATTATTTTATTTTATTTTTAATTGTTTTAAATATAGATTAAAATATCTATCTACCCCTAAATTAAAAACACTAATTTTTATTCATTTTGAAATTTAAATTGCCGTTGTTGCTGCTGCTGCTGGCGTTATTTTCTGCCGTCGTCGTTGTTGCCTCTTGTATGGCCCCCGTCATATCCTCTAACATAAAATGTGTCCGTCCCTGCTAGTAGTGTTTTTTAAGAATGTACTTCTTATAATCTAAGAATATATGTATTTTGATTACATTGCAACTTGAAAATGGCAAAATCAGAGATGAAATTCTGGTTTGGTTCTTGGTTTATTGTTATTGCAGGTTTGGGCAACTTCAAGCTGTTGATCTTGACAATGTGGAGCCAGCTCTTAGAGCAGGTACTTAAAACTCATTTATATAAATTCGTATTTCCTTGTTATTTGGTGTTGCAATTGCGCCGTATGATATGTGTTCAGACGAGAACAAACTAAAATATGAACTCACATCAAAATTGAGCATAATCAAGGCAGGAGACAACGACCACGACAGCAGGAGTCAGCGGTGGTGCTGACGGTGTCGGCTTAAATTTCAAGTAAACAAAAATTAAGGTTTTGTAATTGAATAGTAGATAGGTATTTTGATTTATGTTTAAAAAATTAAAAATAATCTAATATATTTGAATTAATTTAGCTTTTAACTTTTAAATAATTTATAATTATACGATAAGTATTTTAAATTTTTAATTTTTACATATTAAATTAATAGTGTCTATCAGCGTTCGTTGTTAATGATATTTATCGGTACTCGTCTTTTTATATTATCACAAATCGGTATGAAAGCATCCTAACTTTCATTTCATTAACTATATTGTTGTATTTTTCTAACATGTTAAGTTGCGGAAATATAAAATCTGTAACAGTGACACATTATGATGATGTTATTATGACTTCAACATGGTATCATCATAAAATAATAAAGTTTTAATTTTGACTGATATTAATAACTGGTTGAATTATCATCATTCGTTTCAATAAGTTGAAATAATTTCTTATTTTTATAAATGTTTTATAAATTTCTCTAAATTTTAGTTTTAACTGATCGGCAGTTGATTCATGTCATTAAATTTTTTAACCTTTAAAATAAATTTAATAATTTTTTAATAGTCTTAATGTGATTACAATGTAGTATTTGTTCATGATATTTTTAACCCTTGACAATGCACACCCATATTGCAGACAAAGTAATTTAAACTGTAGTATCCTAAAGTACGTCATACTCTTTTTACCGGGACCACTTGTTATAAAAATACATTAATATCATCATAAAGTTGTGTTTTTTAATATTATAAGGAGTTCTATTATATATATATATATATATATTAAGGAGTATAAATTAGAGATATTATTGGGCTTGACCAAAAATGGATCTGAAGGAGAAAAAGGTTGTGATCCAGCCCAACAAGCGTGGATTTAACCCAAGTTCATGCTTCGTTTTCTTCAAAGCTTGCTTCCGGAAACATACAACTAAAATGCCAAATAAAACAGCTGAAAACAGACTAGAAAATGGGTTGAAATCCTTTTAGGCAACGGATCAATTTGCCAAGCTAATAAACTATGAAAATGAGTTGAAAACAATATATATTGTTCATTTTTTAAACATTTCTTTTCCTTGTATACAAGAGCAAACACTAATCACTAATGCTACATTTGGTACGCAGGTAATACTAGGGGTGTAAACGAGTCGAGCTCGAGTAGTGTTGAGTTCAACTCGGTTCGTTAAAATTTTGAGTCGAGCTCGAGTAGTGTTGAGCTCAACTCGGTTCGTTAAGATTTCGAATCGAGTTCGAGTTTAAGTAATTTTTAACGAGCTTGAGAAATCTAAGCTCGACTCGGCTCGTTAATAACTCGAGAAGAGTTCGAACTTTATTCGAGCCCAATCGAGTCAGGTGTTGACCGATCTTTGACTGTGTTGGACTTGAGTAGCTCGCTCTATCAAGAAAAAAATTTGATATACAAGTTGTGTAAACTCAAGCTTGTTAATTTTAGGGTTTATGGTGTTAGTTTAGGGTTTAGAAGTATAGGTTGTTAGGTTTAGGGTTTAGATTTTAAGGTTTAAGACTTATGTTTAGAGTTTATATTTTAGGATTTTTAAGTTTATGAATTTAGATTTTAAATTATAAAAAATAAAAAAAAATAATATATTAAATTTTCGAGTAGCTCGCGAGCTTTTCGAGTCGGGTATCGAGTAGCTCGGCTTGTTAAGAACTCGAGCCGAGTTCGAGCTCAAGTCAAATTCAACTTTGACTGAGTCGAACTCGAGTAGCTTGCGATCTGTCTCGTCTCATTTATCGACCTAAGCAATAACACAAGAAAAAAAAACTAAATAATTATTACATGAGGTTGAAAATAGTTTGTCACAAAAAAATATATAGTACGGATGCAAACTTGATATGAATAACAAAAAATTACATATTGAAATAAAAGGATACCCATACAAAGAGATACATTTCGTGAAAGCTAAATGGCACTGGCACGCATAAAACTTGAAAGAGACCCGAAGCAGATCCAGAGTGAATCGACTTGGATTACATTTCTTGGTCGACACAAAAGTCTGCATGCATCTTGATTCCAAACACCTACTTTTGTTTGATTCTTCATTAATGCCACCATCTTTTCCTTAGAAAAAAAATAACCACCACTTGTTTGTGAATGATAAAACCTAAATAAAAAATAAAAATACGAGATAAATAAAATCAAAATATGTTCAACCCTAATACATTTTCTCTCTATTGAGCGTTGTAGTTTTTCTTTTTTATACCTTGTTTAACGGACGACGACACCAGTTTTAATATTAGTTGTCGACTGTTGGTTCTCTTTTTCCCATTGTTAGTTAACTTTTTTTTCCATTTAATTACTTCCTTTAAACGCTAATTGTTTGGAAGTTTTATAGCTGAATAGCAATCGGCACCAAGTCTTTTCAGAGATAATGCATGTATCTTAAAACCAATTAGTTTTATATGGGTGCCGAAGATCGTTATTGTTCTCTTGTCTTTGGTGGTCACTCCAACTTACTCCTCTTCCCTCCGTCGATTGTTTGGGGGTTTATTTACTTGATTTTTTTTGTTTCGATCTTGTTATGTATCCTAACTTGTTGTTTAAATTTTTGTTATGTTTTATCTTACTTTTATGGGCATTCATTGTTTGTTTTTGTATGAACTTTTTCTAGTGTTTATATTTGGTTAAAAATTCCGTAGGTCAAGCTTATTTCTGGCGTAGCCCGTGTGTAGTCATATTACAGGATAAAATTTTTTTTATACTTTTTCGGTATGTTTATTTATGTCTCAACTCTAAAAGATACTATAAAAATTAAATTTCAAGCTCTAACCTTAAATTTTAAATCCTAAATCCTACCCTTATACCCTAAAAAGTAAAGTCTACCCTAAATTTCTTAAACTATAACCATAAACTTTAACATAAAATCTTAAATTTTAAACCTAATTTTGAGTGTAGGATTATAAGTAAAGACGCCAAAAAAATGTAGAGTATTTCTATCCCATGTTGAGTAAAAATCTCCTGCCCCCTAACCATGCCTCCTTCTATGCCCCCTGCTTAAAAATACTTAAAAATTAAATCTTGCCCCATAACCCTAATTTTCATATCCTAAACCCCAAACCCCAAACTCTAAAAAAATACAACCTATCTCTAATTACCTACACCCTAACCCTAAGCCCTAACCTTAAACCCCAAAACCTAAACCCTAAACCCACTATTTTAAAGTGGGGGCACAAATGGGGGCATACTTTGGGTGCAGATGATTTTCATCCATCCCATGTTACCCGGATTGTTTGGGTGCATCACCTTCATGATTGATATTTTTTTCGGATGGAAAATTAATATATATGGATTTTTTACACGAGATCCAGATCTTCGACGGATTCCTTAAATTCACGAAACTAAGCCCACACACGGGACGCCACGTGACCGAGATAGACAGCCACGGGCACGACCGAAGCCCTATCTTTACGAGTAATTATTAGATATATTCGGTTCATCATGTCATTCGTGCTACTAACCAATCAAGTTTATTAATATTAAAAAAACTTTCAAATAAATACTTATTTTTTTATATGTAGGAAAGAGGTGAACATTAAACTTGAGTAAAAATGATATGAATAAACTTTATTAGCTGAGACTACGGATGACGTGGTAAGCATATGTCATCCCCGTCTGCATAAATAACACGCGCCGGCAGCGTACACTGACCATATGGCATTGGAAGCGGCAGGTGGCTCACCACGTGTCGGCCACGATTTGCACGAAGACGAAACTTTGCTTTCGGCAATTTAAAAAACAAAACAAAAGGATATTGTGTGTGGTAAGGTGGGTAGTCCTTGTCCAGGACATGAGTTTGTTTCGGAGGCTTATCACAAAATCAGTTAACTATATATTTCCCGTTATGCCCTTTCTAGAAACTAATTAATTATACTTTTGTTTTTGTTGATCAAGTCAAAACACTTAAAATTAGATAATTAATCCATCGAGATATTTCTATTAGCTGGATAAATTAATAGCATAATTTAAGTTAAGAGCGGATACAACAATCAAATTAAAATCGATTTTTGTAAATCATGAAAATATCACTAACATTAACGGATCACATTAATATTTGAGACTCAAACAAAACCGAAATAAATGGTTTTAATAATAATAATAATTCACCTAAAAATAAATAATAATAAAAATATTTTAATTGGTTACATACAACAATATCCTCATATGATATAATAATTAATAAAATTATCAATTTTATGACTGCGATGAATAATATTTTAATTTATTTCTTTAAAGCACTCAAACAAAACGAAGATAGGTTATTTTTTATAAAGAAAATACATATAAAAAAGGAATGGATGAACCCAAGTTGTTGTTCACATCCAAAACCAGTGAGAAGTTGTACAACCATGGCTTTGCTGTTTCTTGTAAAGCTGTAACACTTGACATTTGGGTTCCGATGCCATTGTTAATTCCAACATTACCTTTAAAATAATAATAATTAAATCAACAAATCATGGTTATAATTTATAAATAATATCAAAGGATAAGAACAAAATGAGGTGCAAGGTCGACAAAAATATAGCTTCACATGTTGGTACAGAAAGTTGGTCTTACTTTTATATTCGTACAGAAAATTAAAATAACAAATAAGTGTTTGTTAACGAATAGTTATACATTTATTAAGTCAACCCATGTTTTATTTTTCATTCTTATAAATAAGTTATTAAATGTATTTTTGATATAGTGACTTTATTTTAAGTTTACGACCAAAGCAAAATATGAGCATATATCTTACTTTTAATAAATTTTATTTTTAAATACATTTTTGTAAGAAAAAAATGATTTTAAATCTAACTTAAAATTAATACAGTATATATACAATGAAACAATAGGTGATTCTTAATGACAGTTCTAGACTTTTTTATTGAGGATGTATTTGAGCACCAAAATTTAGGTATGTAAACAATATGTTCATGTTCGTTCGTTTAAATTTAATCGAACAAACGAACACAAATAACTAAATGAACAAATTTTTTTGAAGAAATGTAGCTTGTTTGTGTTTGTTCATTAAAATGATAAACGAACACAAACGAACGTAAATCACAACAACAATAATCACAAAAAATCATTGATATAAGATGCAACTTCAGAATTAATTTGTTCGAGTGCATAAATCGTAAAAAAGCTATACGAAAATAACAAAGTTAAAGCCTTAAAGTTAATTTAGGGTTTTTTAAATGTAACGTGAAATGAAAAGGGATATCGAGCTGTTAAGTGAGAAACACATATGTGAATAAATTTAAATAAATATAAACAAACAGATTATTGAACGTTCACAAACATAAATGAACAAACAAGCTCTTTGTTTGTGTTCGTTCATTTAATTAAATGAACGGAAAATCTTATTATGTTCGCCCGTTTGATAAATAAGCGAACATAAATAAACTTCACGCCGAACGGTTCGTTTAATATTCGGTTCCTCTACAACTCTAACCTAATCATAATTATATGAAAATGTAATTATTATCATAGTAATTATACTCAAATATAATTACAATAAATTAGAATTCTCTTGACATGTCTAATTGACATAGTACAGTTATGTTATGTTTTTTTTATATCATGTTTGATAGTAGAAATTTTACGTGTACATTTATATAAGTTTAAATTTTAAAATAATATTATATAATTAAATAGTGTATTACGCTCATAATTATACGAATTTTCTTCTTCCCACTAAGAATTAAAGAGTGTAATTGTGACATTTAATTGCACTAATTTAAGATACTCACAAATTACGATAATTATCCAAACACATGTGCAATTACACCAAAATCCAATTCGTCAACTCATCTTATTTTAGTCATTTAAATATTATTAATTTTACTTTTGATACAATGTATAAAATATTTTAATTATACAACCAAAACAAAGATCAACATACATCTTATTGTTAATATATTTTTATTTTTTAAATATTTTTTTATAAAAAAATATTTGAAATAAAACTCAAAATTAGTACAACATTTTAGCACTCGAATCTCTTTCTAATTGCTTAAAGAAAAATGGTTTAAAACACAGTTATTATTCTAATCAGCTAACCAAAATCCAGAATTATCCAAAGCGAGAAGACACTGGGGAACACTTGGACAAGTTGAACTTGTCACTTGTCCTGTTCAGTTATTTCCGTTAATTTGCAAGGGTATATTCGTAATTTAACTGTTACTTACCCCGGCCGCAAAGCAACTTTCCATAATAAGAAACTATAGTCAGAATTGTAACAATAAATAAAAAAAGGGCCTCAAAGGGAAAATCGAAGAAGAAACCGAAGCTCTCTCTTTCAAGTTTCATTTCAACAATCTCAAGCGTATTTGACTGTTTCATTTTACAAAAAAAGAAAATGAAACTGTGATATTTTCCTGATTTGACTATATATTTGTAAAAACTATAGCTTCAGATTTATCTCATCGATCAAATTATTCATTTTGATTCTTTAGGGTTTCTCTGTATATATATCATATATATAGATATACCCTAGAATTAAAGCAATTTCTTTGCGTCGTAGTTCAGACATGAGATTCCAATTGGGTTCCTTTTAATAAATTAATTGGTTTTTGATAATAGGAAAAGACCATGTTTTGAGATAATTGTTGGGGCGTTTTCAGCGTTTTTTTTCTGGTTTTTTAAGGGGGGTATTTTGTCAATGCAGAAATTATTTGTGTGCGGAGAAAATTTCTGGGTTTTATTATTTTCTCGAGAAAATTAGTGGGGTTGGGAGTCTGGGAAAATCGTTGTTTCACTGGGGGTAAAATATCGGGGTTTGATTTTTTTAATATATAAAAACCACTTCTTTTGGAGCCGATCTGCCTGTTCCTGAGCCATGGCGGTTTCAACAATAGCTCTTTATGCGAGTCCACCAAGCAGCGTATGCTCCACGCCACACCAGATCAACATCAATTCCTGTGATTTCGACTTGAATTCAAGAGCTTCATCTTCAACTTCCTCGACGGCGGCGGCCTCCTCTTCATGCCCGAGACCAATTGTCGGTGGTCTATCATGCCTCTTCTCCTCACCTTCGGTAAAATCAAATTTTTCTAGCGGTGGAGAGGATTTAGGGTCTCACAGAGGGGAAGAATTGAAGGAATTAAGCTGTTCATTTTGTTATTCATCGAGTAAATTCGGTGGTTCTTTGAAAACCAATCAGAGCCCCGTATCGGTGTTTCAGGGCTCTGTTCTGTGTAGTAGCAGTAGTCCTCCTATGAGAGCCGCGCGGGGAAAGGGTGGAGATGGGAATTTTCAGGGCTCCTTTCGTCGTGGGACTAATGGATTGTTAAATGGATTCATTAGGAGTGCGTTAGGGTCGTGCATTGATTATGATTCGCCGAGTTTTGAGGTGCAAAGTGGTGGTTGTGTTGATGAATTGCCGTTTTCTATGGAGGATAATTTCATAGAGGAAGTGGATTCGGATCCTTGTGCTAAAGAGCTGCTTTTAGGTGCACAAATGAGGCACAAAATCTTTTGTGAAGATTTTGTAGTCAAGGCATTTCATGAAGCCGAGAAGGCGCATAGAGGGCAGGTACAAACAGCAAAATCGAAGTATATATATATTTTTTATCTCGACTTCCTGTTGTTTGAGATGTTGAAAGGTGAAGTGAAGTTCTTTGTCTTGTAGATGCGTGCAACTGGCGATCCTTATTTGCAACATTGTGTGGAAACTGCTGTGTTGTTGGCCTCCATTGGTGCAAACTCCACTATAGTTGCTGCAGGGCTTTTACATGACACCATTGATGACTCGTTTTTGAGCTATGACTATATATCTAGGACATTTGGTGCCGGAGTTGCGGATTTAGTTTTAGGGGTAAGAGATTTGACTCTCCAATGTGTAATGTGCTACTCATGTTTATACTGACCGGAAATGATTTTACTGTTGGGATTGTTTTGTCTGGCTTTGAAAATTTTGGTATATTAAATTAATTTGTCATATCTTAGGATGTGCATGCTATTATCATGTCTGAATGAGCAAATAGCTTTAACTTTATGGCTCCCTTCTATGAATGATTGTGTTGGATGTGGTTGTACTGACAAGTCATATCTTAGGATGTTGTTCTTATTCCTTCTTGGTAATTCAGTTAGCCATTGGACTCTGCTGTTTTGGTTTTGCTTAATTTCCTAGTTAAAATAAAAGCTTTCTAGGTCTAAGCATAAGCTTTCCCAATCTAGAGCATCATAGGCAGCATATTAATCTCTGCAGCTTGGTTAGTTTTAAGTTCCTTGTAATTTTCTTGCATATATCAGTCAACATCTTTTCGAGTAAAGATTTGATAGTATAAACTTTTAATTGCCCTATTATGACTTTCACATAGGTCTCCAAGCTTAGTCAACTGAGTAAGCTAGCACGAGAAAATAATACTGCAAGCAAAACTGCTGAAGCAGATAGGATGAACACCATTTTCCTTGCCATGGCAGATGCAAGAGCTGTCCTCATTAAATTGGCTGATCGGTTGCACAACATGATGACACTAGATGCTTTGCCTTTGCTTAAGCAACAGAGGTTCGCTAAGGAGACTTTGGAAATATTTGCACCTTTGGCCAATCGTTTAGGAATCTCTAGTTGGAAGGAGCAACTAGAGAATCTATGTTTCAAGCATCTCAATCCAGATCAGCACAAAGAACTGTCCTCCAGGCTTTTGGACTCCTTTGATGAGGCGATGATTACTTCTTCTATAGAGAAACTTGAGAGAGCTCTTGGGGATAAAGAAATTCCTTATCATGTTCTCTCTGGGAGACATAAAAGCTTATATAGCATTTATTCAAAGATGTTGAAGTATGTTATCACTCTCTTTCAGCACATTTATCTATCTATCCATCAATTACAGCAACGGAACATGGAGACCATTTGGGCTTTAGTCAATTGCTAAGATTATTTTTATTATCTGTTTCAGTATCCAATGCCGATGTTTCAATTATAGCAACAACTTTTTCTCATGTTTTAGTCCAATAAATTTTGCATAGTTAATGTGATGCTATTTTGTTTTTTGCAGGAAAAAGTTGACAATGGATGAGGTCCATGATATATGTGGACTACGCGTTATTGTTGAAAATGTGGATGACTGTTACAAGGCCCTGAAAGTAGTACACCAGCTATGGTCTGAAGTACCTGGAAAGCTAAAGGACTATATAACATGCCCGAAATTTAATGGGTATGTTATAGCTTAATATGCTCTGGTATTCTTTAGACGGAAGCTATAAATGCAGAAGTTCCTTCTAATACCATCTTAATCTGCAGGTATCAGTCCTTGCACACAGTAGTGATAGGTGAAGGCACAGTTCCATTTGAAGTTCAAATTCGAACGAAAGAGATGCATTTGCAAGCTGAGTTTGGCTTCGCAGCTCATTGGAGATACAAGGAAGGTGACTGTAAGCACTCTTCATTTGTGCTTCAGATGGTTGAGTGGGCTCGATGGGTTGTGACTTGGCACTGTGAAACAATGAGCAAGGACCGTCATTCAATTGGCTATAATGATTCTCTCAAACCTCCCTGCACATTCCCTACACATTCAGATGATTGCCCATTTTCTTATAAGCCTCACTGCCACGATGGACCTGTCTTTGTTATATTGATTGAAAACGACAAGGTATGTTTCTTAAACGATCTTGTTGGCATGTTCATCATGTGCCAGATACTCAAATGATATCTCTCCAATCAAATGGAAGACAAATGTTAAATTAATCCGTGTTTTCCAAAGTAAACATGAGAAAAAAATAACAGTTCATGCACCAGCAGCCACTACATCTATATTTCATGGCTGCTGCAGATTCAGTGCATTAGTTGGAAGTTTGATCTGAATGTTTATATTTCATGAATGCTGCAGATGTCAGTGCAAGAGTTTCCCGCAAACTCAACAATGATGGATTTGCTGGAAAGTGCTGGGCGTGGGAACTCGATATGGTCTCCACTTAGGTTTCCTGTAAAGGAAGAGTTGAGGCCGAGGCTGAACCACGAGCCCGTGAGTGATCCTACATGCAGACTGAATATGGGTGATGTGGTGGAGCTAACACCAGCCATTCCTGACGAGTATTTGACAGAGTATAGGGAAGAGATACAACGCATGTATAACCGAGGTCTCCATGTTTCCAGTGCTGGGACTTCAGCTAGTAGCATGGTTGCCTCAAGAACTTGACCCTCTTTTGATTGTTTCTTTAAAAACCCAAAAATGATAAAGAAAAAAATTGGGGTTTTTCCCCTTTGTACATAAATGATAAATAATACGGAAAAGTGACATGGTTCTTTTACTGGAAACAATTGCCAACTGGTTTCAACAAAGAATATAACAATTGATTTCCCAATCGTTTCCTCATCTATGCAATTGTACGTTGGAATTTCATAACCCCACAATAGATATGCTGTTAAAACATGGACTAGGTGTTCCATTGTAAACATAAAATATGCTTGGGGCAGTGATGTTAGAACATGAATTAGCATTGACACCTGATGAGTGATGACCATGACTCCTCCAATGAGTGTGATTAACTTGATAAATTAATCAGCCTTGTCATGTCCAGAGAAGTAATGCTGAGAAGGCAAAGAATAAATTTTGATGACCGGTTACTTAATAGTTGTCATCAATCAACAAAAGATAATCTACTCTTTTAACAACACACCAGCTCATCCCTACTATTATTTGACCCTTATCTGCTATTAAAAGTGGGATGCTAAAACTAATCTTAAAGCAACCCCTCCAATCCTGAAAAAGTTGATGGTATCCAGGGAAGTTCAGGTTCTTGCCTTAATGAGTAACAGAACAAGCCAAGATTTGTATCAATCCTCTCAACGGCAACTTTTTAATTTTCAAAAATTTTAATTTCTTGCATTATCACATCTTAAAGGAAAAGAAAAGCGTAGTTTCAGCTTCCAATAACAACAAAACTAACATGGTTAATAATCAAGCGTAGTTTCTAGCCAATCATTCTGGTTCAGAAACTTGTATCCTTTCAGACTGATGATTATTTGTAGAAACACATGAAAGTAGACCTAGAAGACCACCAACAAGAATGGATATAGCAGTTTTTACTGCTTGACTTGTACAAGTAGATTATTGCCAAGTGACAACCAAAATGTGACAGCTCTGTTCTAGTTATGTTGCAGATTTCTTGTACAAAGAATCAATTAATACAATTCAACTTCATGAACAGTTTGCAAGCCTCAGAAATTTCCAAGCCAAAAGTATCTTCATCTCATCACCTAACTCCCATCCCAAACCACAAAAAAGAAAGCATCACAAATTCTAAAATTAGAAATAATTAAGCAGTCTAATCATCCAAGGTCTGGCGTTCATATATTTAATCCGAAAGGCCAGTTCCCATTAGTGTCATTAACAAAATCTTAGCTTGGTCTACAACTCAGTCTCAACAGCATCTCAAGAAGGGCCTATTGGAGTATGTAATCCATGCTTATTGAACATACAATAAGGTATACAAGGAAGCTCCATGTCAACATTTCTCTTACCTTGAAGCTCTTGCTGAACCAAGCTTCAGAATCTGCTGTGATTTTGCGACTATTATATTCCTGCTGTATGTCCCAAGAGCGGATGCATTTGCTGCAACTAAACCAATAAATTTTGCATCACACAAATACATATATCGTGTTGACAACGATACAAGAAGCATTCTTCTCAGAATTATAGGCAGAAAGCAAGATACAAGATGAGTAAATATGAAAGAAAATGTTTATTGAATCCACTATATTCCTTCCATGATTTCTAACATTGTTACAGTGTCAAATAAGTTAGCAGAAAGATTTAATGAACACTTGAGGCTAAAGTTGAAAGCTTTTCTTCTATGTAGAATAACAATCCGAGTAGACAGAAACTAGACAAAACAGCAACAAAATTTTAAAAGGAAAAGAAGTAAATGAAAGATCTAGCCATTTACAGAAGATCTCAGCAAGGACATGCAATATACGTAATCCCTTTCTCAGTTCATCAGATAATTTTCTTTTCCCCCCCTCAATCCAACAAAAGTGAACTCCCTAAAAATGAATTGAATTGCAAATGTAACCCAAAAGCTTGGCGGAGATTTCAATTTTCATGACGAAGAGCAATTCTCGTATGTGCCATTGACTTTCAACAGCTGCCTTCTCTTCAAAGCCAAGAACCCAACAACACCAAACTGCATGATGATAGCAATGCCGATGAACAAAAGCCCAAGCTTTTGCCCCGTATTGAGCTTGGGATTATGCGAATGTTGTGGTGGTGACCGTTGATGATTGGTTCGATTCTGGTGGTGCTCTGCCGGAGGCGGCGGTGGCTGAGAAGGCGCTGGAGGAGGCGACGGTGGTGGTGGTGGTGGCGAAGATGGAGGAGGGGGAGAAACCGGAGGGGGCGGGGGCGATGGCGGCGGCGGCGGTGGAGGAGGAGGAGGAGGCGGACTTATATTAGACGATTGTGATTCAACAAAAGATAAAAGAACTGTGAAGAAAAGGCCGAAACTTAAGAGCACCAATCGTATTAAAGGCGGTTCCATGATAACAAAAAAAAGCTAAGCAAACTCGCAGAATCTTTGGGGGGTTTAAAATCAAGGATTTTTCTGCATTTTAGCTTCTGAACATGACCCAAAATTCTTGCCTTTGCTTCTTCAGCTTTTCTTGTTAGACTTACAACATTAGCTGGATTCTTGCAACTCTTGTTTTCTTAGAGAAATCAAGCAAATGGGTATCTTCCAAATCCTTGACGCATTCAACTTCCGAGTCTCCAATTCAAAAATCTAGGGTTCAGCCTAAGAATTGATGTTTTTTGAATATGGGTATTATTCCTTCCCCCTGTTTCGAAGGGATGATTCAAGAAACGAGGGTTTCACAATGTTTGTCTTTTTCTTTTGGGGATATTCAAAGGGAACAGGGGAGGGGGAGAATTGGGCAAAGAAAATTTAAGGTTTTTACAAGGATAATATTATTGAATTTCTGGGGAAATAATCAAAAAAATAATAAATACAATTCATAAAGGGATAGGTCAAACAGGTTGGTGACAGATTGGGAAAACATTAAAAAAGGATTCTTTTTTGTAATTTTCTTTCCCCCTTTAAACTCGTAAGTCCTAATGAATTCAAATTTTAAAAAAATCGTCATTATTTAAAGGGAAAACTATATATTTAATGCTCTAACTATGCATGAATTATTGTTTTAGTATTTAACTATTAATTTTGGCAAAATAATGCATAACATTACATTTTTTCTGTTTTAGTATCCCAGCCGTTAAAAATTAACGGAGACGATGACATGACTTGATATAATCACAATTTTAATCCAAAAGCACTTACATATATATATATATATTATCAATTTAGTCCAAAATCTATCAATTTCAAACATTATCTTAATTTTGGGGGCAAAACTTCATTCTAATTTTGATAGAATTTTGTCTCATCCATTTCCCACCCTTTCATATTCTCGCTGGTATCCCGATCGTGGAGTTTGGGTCCTCCAATGAACCTTGCATTAGCGCACGTTCATCCCCAAATTCTAAAGTTTTGATTATCCTTGGTGTGTTTTTTAAACTCCAAAACTCAAATAAGTGTTTGACTAGAAAAATAAGAAAAATGAGAAATTTACAATTTTAATCTAAAAATTAAAATATTATTTAAATTGATAGAATTTTAAACTAAATTGATAAATTATATAATTTTTTAAACTAAAATTATTATTAACGTAAACCACGTCACCAATCTCCGTTAATTTTAAATGACAATAACAAGAAGTAGTCTATTAGCATCGTATTATATCCAACAAAAATAGTTATATTGAAAAAATAGCATATGACAACTAGAATAGTAATTATAAAATAGGGATGTTTAAAATTATTCAATCTGATTATCCGAACATAAATTATCAGATATTTATCTAAATATTTTTATTCGGGTTGGGTACCCGGCCTGCCATTTTTCGGGTCGGGTCCATGTCACAAAATATGAAATTTTTGGGATATATTTAAAATTATTTTTTATATTCAATATATATATATATATTTATATTAAACTAATAAAAAATCTTAATTCTTTTATATTTTTATATTTAATAAATACATATTTTTATATTATACTAATAAAATATTTTATATTAAAAAATACATATTTTTTTATATTTGAATACTCAAATACCTGATTTTCTGAGTACCCGCAATACTCGAACCGAGACACTAACCGATAATACAACTACCCAACAATTCGAGTACCCGAATTTAAACATCCCTTCTATAAACCCAACCAATGAACAAACATATAAAACTAAGATCAAGACTTGTATTATACAAACCTAAAAAAAACTGTACAAAACAATTTGAAAACTTACAATACTTTCGTAAAAAAATCATTATTAGTTATAAATAAATTTTAAGGTTAAATTAAACGGTTGGTCATCCAACTTCCATATTTATCTTAATCGTCGAAAAATTTACAAAGTAGATAAAATTGTTAAAAGTCATTTCCATTACTAACGAGATTGGTCCAAGCAAGCAATTTAGTATCACTTAAACATGTTTTGAGTTTAAAGTGTCGTGTATGCAAAATGTTCTCATCAAAAGACTTATCAACTAAAGTCAGAATATACAACGTGAATCCATCCGAGTTAATTAGGATGAAACTTTGAAAACCAGAGAAACAACAAAAAAAAAAAAGTCATTTACATCCAAGTTAAATTGAGTAAAATTTATTTTTCATTTTAATCGCTCATGTTGGACCTTAGTTTTGCTTTAGTCGCTATTACTAGTTTTTTTGTCATTTTAGTCACCCATTTTTTTACCCTAATAAAGAACAAAACTATTCTTCTCATCCAATAATTAAAATACTTGCACATAAATTTACTTTGCATGTTATCGTTTATTTGCGACCAATTGGGTTGCTCAAGGAGTATTTTCCTCCAATAAAAAAATAATCAAATGATCCATGAATTGTATTGTTTGGTCAGCTTTCGTCTTGGAAAAACTCACTTGAAGCGAAAAGGGGATTGAAAATAAAAAGGGATTGACAAAAAAGAGCAACTTAAGAAATGTGATGTCATTGATGAAGTGTATAAAAATGAAGAAGGAGCGAAAGAATAAAGGCTAATCGTCTGTGATCCATATGGTCGTAAACTGATTTAACGTTGAACGAACTGTTCGTGAACCGTTTGGTGGAAAGTTCGTTTGTGTTCATTTATTTATTAAACGAACGAACATGAATAGTTTTTTTATTTAATTAAATGAACGAACATAATTAAAGGGCTCGTTTGTCCATTTACGTTTGTGAACGTTCAGTAATCCGTTTGTTTATGTTCGTTTAAATTTATTAACCTATGTCAATTTATATTTATTATTTTTCATAACAAAAAGTAATATATTTAAAAATTTTAAAAACATATATTAAAATATAAAAGAAAAAGAAAAATTAAACAATATTCAATGTACGAGACTTCAGACTTCTTAAGAAAAAAAATTAAACAATAATCAATGTTCGTTTACTTTCATTTATTATTTTAACGAACGAATATGAACGAACACGAACAAGCTACATTTTGTAACGAACGAACACAAACAAAAAATTATGTTCGTTTAGTTGTTCATATTCGTTCGTTTGTTCAGTTAAAATTAAACGAATGAATGTGAATATACATTCATTTGGTTTGTTTACAAGCCTAGTGGTCCAACTATACCCTGTTTATCAAGGTTTAAAAAAATTTGTTTACGACTCTCATAATACCTGATTTAATATGAGTGATTAAAATGACAACAAGGATTATACAATTTAATAGTAGGCGAGTACGATGAAACAATTTTTAATGTCGGTGCCTAATTTGTAAACTATTTTTGGTGATCAAAGTGAAATTTTATGAAAGTTGGATAACCAACTTTGTAGTTTACCCAAATTTTAATTATTTTTAATCAATGTTGAATCCCCTCCTTATAAATGCTCTCGGAAGAGATAAACGATTATAAACCTCAAATATAAACCACAGAGGATAACAAAAATATCACACATGCATATGTCACCACACAAATAAGAGAGACCTAACATGAGGTAAAATTTATCAATATATAATTTATTATTTAGAATTTAACACTTATTATTAAAGAACCTAATAATTGTTCCAGTGGAAAAGTAGATGATTATCTTATGAGACACGAGTTCAATTGTAATGTCTGCAAGGTGTGTGCATTGTCAAAGGCAGATAGTACGTTCTAACATCCTCTGCAATCTAGTCTAAAACTGGACTTGGATATATACATCACTTGCAGACATAGCTCCCATTTGTTCTGCAAAGTTTGCCGCCAAAATCCGGTTAAACATTGCAATGGTTAAATGCCCCTATATGAACTGCAATGCTGCTTTGGAACCACATTTTTGTCGTTCGATTGTTCCCGGAGAAGTGCTCGATCGATAGGAAATTCTACTGCCCGGGTTGCTCTGCCATGTTAAAACGTCTCCGGTGACATATTAGATACAAACATAATTGTTACAATTATCATTAACAAAGTGGAAATTGCAACAAAATGCAATAATCTTATTCAACTCTCGTTGGCTTTATTATTACCATTATCATTAACTTGTAAAAGAAGCAATGACCTTAGCTTATATGTATAACATTTTGAATGTCTTAAATAGAATATCCCCCATCATATAAAAATAAACTGCAATAAAGTATTCACTATTATTTTCATTATTTACTGCTTTCATATCCAAAAGGAAGATTTGCAGGCTTTTAAAAAGATCAAACATAATTAAAATATTTCAATTAGGCCTCTATCACTATTGTAATTAGAGCTTTACAAATAATAGAAAATTTAGAAAGAACAAAAAAAAACTGCAACTTACTAGTAAAAGTAAAAGAGAATACTTATATTTGTAGTACTAAATAATATATAATATAGTTTGAAAATGACATCACTGCAAAGGTTTGTCAACCTGCTAACCACTCACATTTGTTCTTTATGCTCAGCACTCACTTTAATAAAACAGAATTACATGTATAAAAAATAAAACAAAACTGGACTTAAAATTAGGCTTTGTTTTTAGTTGAGTTTTGCAATTTTAAGCCCGTTGCCGTATTTTGACGCCAAACAGAGATTGAATTGACGCAAACGAGCGATTGCCCACCACCAATAAGCTTGTTTGTTGACAGCTGAAAAATTCAACTTCTACCAACAATCGTTTCCCATTCCAATGGCAAGGGAGCCTTAATCTTCCATTTAATGAATAAATTTGTATCCAGCTCCTACTTGTGTATCCATAGGTCTAGCCTTTTGTCATATAATTAGCAACTACAGACAACCTTGGCCATGGAATATGGATGGCATTGGCACGGGGAGATGCCCGCCGTTTGCTATTCCATAGGACCATAGCCATCTAACTTTCACACTGTTTTTTTTTTTAACCCAATGGCCAATGGCCAATGCCATCTTTTCATTTTTTTACTGTGCCCCCTACAATCAAGTCACAGGCGCACTATGCATACATTTGTTGTGACCTGCAGCCTTTTTGTAGCGGTATGCGTAATTTTGTACAAACTTTACAGCATTGTCATTACTCAATCATCAAAATTCAAAGCCATCACTGCTGTCCTTTTTATGGGGTCTGCATTCCGCAGCTCTCTCAATATGTTTCAAAACTTGATTTTTTTTAATAGGTCGGGGCGGGTTTAGGTATATAAATTTTGGGCTAGAACAGGTCGGGTTCGGGTGGGGCAAAAACCCGACCCGTCCCCTTCCCTAATTCTACATTTACGCATAGTTAAGTGGTAGTTGAGGTTCTTATTACACACAAAGAAGGGTAGATAACACAGTGACCCACATACATGATTACATTCTCCTTCATCTCCTTTTCTGATTATATATAGCCATTACTGGATCGAAAGAAATTCGAAGATATTGGATTTGGACCATTAAAAATGGAAGAAAATGTGCCCCCTAAGAGATCAGAATTCAACAAGGGAGCATGGACGGGTGAGGAAGATAGAAAATTGGCCGAGGTTATTGCAGTTCAAGGTGCTAGAAGGTGGAAGACAATTGCAAACATAGCAGGTAGTCTCTATGTAAATTAATCATATAGGCAAATAACATACTTGTTTGGTTTTTTAACCTTTTTTCTTTCTTTGTTGTAGGTTTAAATAGGCGCGGTAAAAGTTGCAGGCTGAGATGGATGAATTATCTTAGGCCTAACATCAAGAGAGGAAATATAACAGACCAAGAAGAGGACTTGATACTTAGGCTTCATAAACTCCTTGGAAACAGGTTAATTAATTTCGACGAGTCTTTCAATATCTTCCAAACTTGATTATTGATTATTAATGATTACTTTTCAACCATGCAGGTGGTCTTTGATTGCAGGGAGATTACCGGGAAGAACAGATAACGAGATCAAGAACTACTGGAATTCTCATTTGAGCAAGAAAGTGAACCAGAACGAGAAACAAAGTGGTGCTTCCGCAAGACAAGGCTGCAAAGCTCAAAAGAGACTGGCGGAGAATGCCAAAGAACAAGTGAGAGAAGAGAATACATCTGCCGGATGTGAGGACTCGAATATCGGCTTCCATGTGGATGAGTTCTTCGACTTCTCCAACTTGGAGTGGGTGAGCAGATTTCTCCAAGTTTAACTGAACCTTCATGGAACGGAAAGAACTTTTGTTTCTATCTCCTATGATTATGATGCATTCCGTGTTAATCTGCAACATCTTGTTATCCGTCAATGAATTTGGCAATGGTAGGATTCAGGTATTTTTGTCACATATATATCCTAATTCCTAGTTGCTGAAAGACTGAAACTACACCACAAACTCTCGTGATTGGTGTCAGTCAGTAAATCAAAAAGTAAAAGAAAATAGGAGAAAACAGAAAGGAAAAGACAAGGAACTGAGAAGTAGATTAGTAAGACAATTGAGGAATACATGAAAACAACCAACTATACATATTACATATATATGTGTGTGTGATGTAGTTTTTGGACAATAGTTCCCCATAGGCTATAGAGAAAAGATATTCCTTCTTAAAATTGGAGGGAAAAACAGGACAAGAGTGAAAAGGATCTGTCGCATTAATCTGATGAGACAAAAGGGTTATTGGAAGTTCAAAAGTTTTACATGGCAGTACTGTTGGAAAAAAAGAAGAGAGGCAGAGGGGTCTTGTTGCCAATGTGATGCCCGAGTGAACAAACAAGGAACTTAGCTCTAATACCAAGTTAAAATATCTTATACTCGATTCTAAAAGCTAACCTTTAAAATGTTGAGTACAAGACCTAAACGAAACGAGCTTTTGACAATGATAAGGATGTATTGTTTGTTTTAAGCCTGACAGCTTTTCCATATTCCCCCCACTTTTATTGGGGGGGCAGATTTAGTGCAAGATCAGTACATGTATGTATATAGCCTTAAAATGTCGGGAAAAAAGCAGAAGCAGTCCCCTGCGGAGACTTAAACCCTGCTGTAGTGGAAAACCATTGCCCTATCCATTACTTCCGTCCCCAATCTTCTGAAAACTACTCAACCCCCTTTCTTCACTTTTTCACTTTGTCTCTTCTCCTGTCCTGTTTTGATACATTGTGAATTCAGATTCTCGCACCCAAAACTCAAAAGTTTAAACACAGTCAAAAGTTTAATAATTATCTTTTAATAAACAATTATTATTAAATAATAACTCAGATAATATAGCTGTGAAAATCCTATTCTTGCCTAGATTATATATATGATGCATGCCAAGCTAAGCTTGTTCGTTATTTTGCTTGTCAATGAAATTCGGATACAATTTGGGACCAAAAAAAAGTAGCAAGTGGGAAAAGTGTAAGCTCAGGGACCAAATGATAATTAAGCCAAATTAGATCTCAGAAAACGGGCAGATTGTATTGTTTTATATTTGCCTTCACTTTCACGCATGTATATAACAATGAAGACGGCATGCAAGCCCATATCTGACGGTAGCTAGCTCGGTTGGTGTTCGCATTAGATGCATCATGGGCCTTCTACGGAACCCAAGTTTTGATAGCCAAGCTTACATCTTTTAATAAATTATACATGAGTAATGAAAAAAAATCTAATTACTCCTATATTATTATCAATATTTTAATTATTATTTTTATTTATATCGACTCATCGAAATTAAAAGATAATAAAAACAAGAGTCATCATTGGGACTCGATTGGATGAAATATGAGCCCTACTTATTTCTTCATCAGTGTTTTAGTAATGATTTCATTCTAATGTAATTCTGTTGTGTCCGGCAAACCAAATATATGCTCAAAGTACTGCAGCTGCTGCAAGCAGGCGAAGTAAACGAGGTGAGGAATGAGGATAGATAAACAAAACCACAAATTAAAAAAAATCTGTGCTAGTGCCTGACATGACAGCCTTAGGCTTGCCCGACTCTCCTCAAAAGTCTAGAGAAAGAGACAAAACATAGAGAGAGATAGGAACCAACAAACAACGTTAATAGTTGTGTCTCTTTGAGCATGTCAATCAAATTATCAATCCTTTCTTTCTTTCTTGGTTTCATGATTTCAGGGACTCTGTGTTCATTCTAATCTAACCTCTCCATCTCTCAGCCATCTCCAGAAGCTTTAGAATTTTGCTTCCATTATCTTCTTTCTTTCTGGTCAGAAGAAAAAATAAATCCAAATCCAATATTTTTGCTGGAAACAAAGTCCAATTCTGTTGTTATTTTTTCTGCCCCTCTGTTCTCTCGCTCGACATGTCTTGTGGTTTCAAGGTAAGAAATGGAAAATGCATATCAACCCAGATTTTGTTACACCGTACTTGTGTTGCTTTAATGTTTTTTCTTCTTCTTTTTGTGTTGATATAATAACTATACATTTACCTGCTTTTTAAGGTTTTTCCCCCTTTCCATTGTTTTTGAGGGAACTCTATTTTTGGAACAACAGCCGAAGAAATTGCTTCCTAGCTCCCTGCTCTTCCCTTTTTTACATCAAAATTTGTTTTTCTTTCCCGTCTCTATTTTCTTTTGAATGATGTCTTTTTAGATTTGGGTATATGATTTTGTGGGGGTCTCTCAAAATAAGAACTTTGGTTAAAAAGTTGCTTTTTATGGGCAAAGCAGTGATTTTTCCCTTTTTAAACACAAAAAACAAAACCAAATTTCTGTGTTTTTTGTGTGATTAATACATTGTTTCTTATCATGCACACACACACACGCTCTTAATCTCTGTTTGGTTGCTAAGAAATGTAGAAAGACCATATTGTTCCATGCCTTTACATGTTGCATTTTTTATTCTTTTCTTTCAATAATGACTGCCACTTTTATCTGTCCTAATTTGGATGTGCGTTATTATTGTTGTTGTTATGCAGGAATAAGACTGGTTTTAATTGAACAGCCGCATGGAAGGTAATATATATCCAGGGTTTGGTAATGGAACTCAAGTGGATGGCAAGGTTTTGCAGACATTTCAAAAGAGTTTTGTGCAAGTTCAAGACATCCTAGACCAAAACAGGCTGCTAATCAACGAGATTAACCAAAACCAAGAGTCCAAGATCCCCGATAACTTGAGCCGGAATGTCGGGTTAATTAAAGAGTTGAACAACAACATTAGAAGAGTAGCCGATCTCTACGCCCATCTCTCGAACTCTTTCACCGGGTCGATGGAGGCTTCGTCGGAAGGCGATTCGGCCGGGACACACGAACCTGATGGAAAAGCTAGTCAGAAGAGATATAGATCTGGGTAAATTTGATCAAGCTAAACCTTTTGTTATAAATTATATTATCTCTCACTGTGGAATAAGGAGGGATATTTTGATATTGTAGTAAAAGAGAAAAAAAATGATAGTATATGAAATTTACCATTCTAGTGATGTACAAGTATGTTATCTTGTCTGAAATCAAAGCATTACTTGTTTAACATCTGCAAATGGTGGCCAGGAATCTGTGGATTTTCTTCCCTTTTTTGTTTAATAAATGAGCTGGGGTTATCTTATCTGTACTTGGTCTGCATTTTTAATTGTTTGTTGAATGAGGCTGGTGTGATTGCTTAACTGTCACTAAACACAGATTTGAAGCATTTTTCTAGTTTTATTTTCATTGATGTGGACTTCCAACAACCACACTTCTATTCTTCTCCCATGTTTTTCAAAAGAGATTCTTGATTGCTTGCTCCTTGAAGATTGCAAATAAAAGGGTTGGCATAAACTGTTTGTATAACCCATTTTTTGTAGATTCTTTCAAGTCTAGAAGCTCTTGTTCATGATTCTCTTCCATGGTTATGCCGACTTTTCGTTAGTATTCGTGTTTAACATCTCCTAATCCGAAAGTACTACATTCGGGTCTATATTCGAAAGAAAAGTTAGGGTGATTAGCACTAGTAATCCATTGGGGATACTTGTTCTCAACTTTTGTGGCTGCCATTTCTGATTTAACTTGTTACTGAAAGTGATGAATTTGGAATGATTTAAAAGTTTTGATTTAAGTTATTGCTTTAAAGAGTGGCTGCCATTTGTGGACTTCAATCAATGGGTCACCTCCTAACCTAATCAAAGTGATGACTGAATAAACTATATTCCAAAGATAACATAGTTTAGAGCAAAAGGAATCTAGAGGACTTTTGAAAAGGATAGGATGTGGGAAGAGATGGGAAAAAGTTCATGTTATTTTATTTTAAGAATGGGGTTGAAGTTTTTTGTTTTACAAGTGTTGGGCCATGTTATATATATAAAATTGTAAATCTGGTTCAGGCTTCAATTGAAGCATGCTAAATCCTACCTACTATTGTATAATGTACCAACTATATATAAATCGAATTATACTCTATAGGTAAAATTATATATTTTTTAAAGGGTAAACTACATAAATGGTCCCCTGACTATGATCCAATTATCTTTTGCGTCCCCCGACTATCAAAAGTTATAAACTGATCCCCCGACTAAAAAATAGTAACAAATTGGTCCAACGCCGTTAAAAATTTAACGGCTGATAACGTGGCAGTTAATTTAAATTGATATAATTACATACTCAGCTCTCAAGTTCTACACTTAATTTAATTTGACCCTAATTCTAAAAAAATTAACCCACAAATTTTAATATTCTATCAATTTAATCCATCTTCTTTTCTATTTCTCTTCTCCTTTAATTCTTCAATTCATTTTCACCAGCATAATTGTCAAAATTGAAGAAGGTAAAAATTTGCTAATTTGTTTGAAGTTTTCTTTTTACTGCAATTTTTGATGTTCTGATTGTTTGTTAAGCTTGAAGAAGGTAAAAATTTGTTAATTTGTTTGAAGTTTTCTTTTTACTGCAATTTTCTGGTGTTATGATTATTTTTTAAGCTTGAAGAAAGTAAAAATGTGCTAATTTGTTTAGATTTTTCTATTTACTGCAATTTTCTGATTGTTTTTTAAGCTTGAAGAAAGTGAAAATCAGCCTAATTATCATTCTTTTGTAGATCACTTGTTTTTGTGCTGGTAGCTATGGATGAAGTTGTTTATTTGAACTTAATGTGTAAGAACTATGCATGTATACTCTTTGGATTGGACTCCAGAAAGGAACCGAATTGCTAGCGCGTCTCAAGATGGACGCTTGATTGTGTGGAACGCCCTAACGAGCCAGAAAACACATGCCATAAAGCTGCCCTGTGCATGGGTTATGGCGTGTGCTTTTTCTCCCACCGGTCAATCGGTTGCCTGTGGGGGTCTCGATAGTATGTGCTCTATTTTCAACTTGAATTCTCCAACCGACAGGGATGGAAACCTACCTGTATCAAAAACCCTTAGTGGGCATAAGGGTTATGTCTCCTGCTGTCAGTATGTTCCTGATGAAGACATTCATATTATTACCAGTTCCGGCGATCAGACTTGTGTTCTATGGGATATTACGACTGGCCTTCGAACTTCTGTTTTCGGGGAAAAATTTCAATCAGGACATACTGCTGATGTGCTAAGGTATTTTACCTTTTTTTGTTATGTTGGTTCGATCTTGTATGATTATCGGTTTATTTTTAGCAAAAATTTATTTGCCGGTATCGTTTTATTGGTATGATGGACACTATGACGAGTGATATTCATGTTCATAGAAACTTCTTATGAAAATAATAAGTTTTCTTCTATATTTTTTTTCCATCCTTTCAATGTCTCGATCAATGGATTAAGCTCAAGAATGTTCGTCTCTGGTTCATGTGATGCGACCGCTCGATTGTGGGATATTCGCGTTGCAAGTCGAGCAGTACGTACATTTCATGGTCACGAGGGTGATGTTAACACCGTAAAATTCTTTCTAGATGGCAATAGATTTGGAACAGGGTCGGACGACGGAACTTGCATGTTGTTTGACATCAGAACTGGTCACCAATTGCAAGTATACTATCAACAACACAATGATAACGAGGTTCCACTTATGACCTCCATCGTATTCTCCATTTTTAGAAGACTTCTCTTTGCTGGATACTCAAATGGGGATTGCTATATATGGGACACATTATTGGCAAAGGTAATAACTTAACCTCATCCCCCCTGTTTGTTGGTTTCGATGGTCGTCTAAATTGTTCCGGCAGAGCCTCGATATGGCCTATGGTTTCACCTTCTGCGTTGCTAACATAGATGTTTAATAAACACTTTAGCCAAAACCATAAAGATTTACCTTGTCTGTTTTGTCAGGTTGTTTTGAATTTGGGATCCCTCCAGAACTCGCACGAGGGACGGATTAGCTGTTTGGGTTTGTCGGCCGATGATAGTGCCTTATGTACAGGAAGTTGGGATACAAACCTCGAGGTTAGTCTATGTTGTTCCTTTTATCACTTGCTTTTGCAACTTGCAGAAACGAAAAATCAGCCCTGCCTACTTTTCTTTTCGAATATTTCTTTTTCTTTTATGTGTGTTCGACTCGAGTATGGATTGAGATTAATGGGTGAAACGAAAATTCAGAATTAGTTTTGACTATGAAAATAGATCTTGTGATGGCAGATTTGAGCATTTGGAGGGCATAGAAGGGTGGTTTGATTCGTAATACCGGGAAACCGATTCCATACTTCCGAGCACTTGTTTACTCGAAATGCAATCCACCCTGCCTGGAGTATCCTATGTGAATGATTCCTTTGTATTTCAATCATGTTCGTGGTTTAAGAAACCCTAATCTTTGCACTGTTACTTGTAAAACTCCCTTGTCTTAAACCCCAATTTGATCAGCGCATAAAGAAAGATGTATTGGACAGAGATTGTTCATTTGCAATTTTCTTTTAGCTTTTTGTCTGATTGTCGTGTAATTTTAAAGATGTGTGGAGAGAAAAAATGGATTAAATTAATAGAATTTTAAAATGTTAAGGGTCATTTTTTTAGAATTAGGGCAAAGTTAAACAAAGTGTAAAAGTTGAGGACTAAATGTGTTATTATACCAAATTTTGTTAACTGCCACGTCACCAGCCGTTAAGTTTTTAACGACACTGGATCAATTTGTTATTTTTTAAGTCAGGGGACCAGTTTGTAATTTTTGATAGTCAGATGATGCAAAAGATAATTGGAGCATAATAGGAGGACTATTTATGTAGTTTACCCTTTTTTAAATAAATGCAAATACAAGTTGTTTTTTGTATCTAAATATAACAATTGAAAATGTATATTTTTTTAAAAAAAATTACTTGAAGGTGTTGTGAATAAAATAAAGAAGAACAAGAAGAACAAAGAGATGAGAGGAAGAGGGAGTTTTGTATTATTCTCAAAATATAGAATTGTATACAATGTCTTTAATGAATCATCTATTTATAGGCATAAGAAGTACATAATACATTAAACTCTAATTCATAGAGATAATATTCCTAATAATAAATAAATCAAACTCCTTTGATAAAGTTCTAATCATGATAGACATCCACATAGATAAATATTCATAACACTCCCCCTTGGATGTCTATGAAGATAATGTGCCTCGTTAAAACCTTACTAAGATAAAAACCCAATGGGAAAAAAATTCTTTAGTGAAGGAAAAAGAGTACACACATCTTTGATACGCATAACTTGTTGCCTCATTAAAAACCTTACCAGGAAAACCCATTGGGACAAAACCTCGGTTAAGGGAAAAAGAGTGCAACGCGTATTTACACCCCCTCATGAAAACATCACAGAAGATCTTTGAATCTTCATAATTTAATCTTGAATATCATTTTTCTAAAGATCGCGAGGGATGAAACTTTGGAGTAATATGTTCCATGATGTATCAACTTTCAAACTAAGATATACATCTTGCTTTATCTTCACACAAGATAGCTTTTATCATATCTTGTAAAAGTAAATCCACATATCTTTTGGATATGTTGGGTCAATAATCTTAGCCAAACACATTTTTTTGGCTTGCCTCGTGCATAACAATTATTTCTACGATATTTGAGGAGGCATCAACGAATGTTTGAAGATCTAAATGTAATGATCTTTGTATATTCATAGATATTTCTTGACCAACTAATATATAGTGCTTCAAGACCAAGAAAATATATAATTATCTTTATTCACATCCAACAATCTTACAACTATTGGAATACTCAATAGATATGCTCTATTCATATTGAATCTTCTTTAAGATTCTTTCAGCTTATGTCTATTCATAGACAAAAGAAATATATAAAAATGCTCGATCTTCAGGTCGAGATAAACTTGATGTCAAGATTCAAGTACTTGTATTGAAAGTACTTCATGAGTTTCCAATTTGAAGCTCTTTAGGAGTTCTAAAATTATCATAATGGATCTTGATTCAAACTCCTTTATAAAATACATAAGAAAATCTGATCATTCTTATAGTATTTTCTCAATTAGTATTCACTAAGGCGATTATACCAATTGCACCTAAATATTCATGAGACATGTCTAAATAAATTTCCTCAGAAATTTCCAAATGCTTATAGCATTTTAGATCCTTCAAGGATAAATATGGATCCACAAATAATTAGACTCATGTAAAATTTTCAAAACTGCCAAAGTAATTGCATCCACCATGAAGTAATTAAAACTTTTCATAAATCACAGTTCAAGTCGTATTTACGACTACTTATTTGTGTCTCACTTGCATTACACCTTTAGGTGTTTGGACTGGTGGTCCAAATACTTCTATTTTAGAAGTTCAAAGCGTCTTTCAACATTGGCCAATTCAATATCTATACTTCTGGATAGATTTTATACAAGATCCTCGATTTCTTTCTTTACTTCTATAGAAGTATTTTATGTAAAAAAAATTTGTAAAATTGTTGTCGACAACTTTCCAATTTTTCTAGTTCCATTCTCGTAATGACATAACTCATCGAGATCTCTTCAAGATTTCAATCTTTATTCCAGGTACCTAAAACTCTTCAAGAGTTTTATTATTTGTTATGTCTTGGGTCTCTTTAGGAGCACCCGCCTCCAATATATGACCATCTCATATTACTTTCTATTTACGAGAATTTTGATCATTGGAATCATTTCAACTATCATGCTTCAGGCATGATTTACATTCTCTCGCTCTAACATGTAATTTAAACTTAGAGCATTTCAGCTGGTATATGAGACTTAATTACTCTCATTGGGTCAGTAAATATGTCTAGCAGTTGACATGTAATAACATGAATTATCTTATGAACTTCTAGTTCATATACGAGGATCTAGATAATGATAATTCATTTTCCTCTATCCAGCTGATTATTATCTCCCCCTGATGTTGAGAAAAATCATGTCATAAATGATTCTCCAATTAATGTTTAAGAATTTAAACATAAAAGGAGACTCGTACTCATTATATATTCTCAACCCTTTTTATTTACCCATTTTGTGCGTTGTGGTGGAGCAATTCATATCGCACATTCAAAAATCATAAAATGATAAATGTATGGTTTCTGACCAAAAACCAATCATAACGGGGAGTTTATTATAACTCGTTGGCTTGATGCGTATAAGTGTTGCTATATGGAAACACCATATAAATAATAACTCTTTTGTTCTCATAGTTTAGCTATTAAATAGGAGGCATCCAATTGAAATTTTGCTAAACTATATTTTTCATAATCAATAGGCTTTGTAACAACTGATATAGCCTAAAATATAAACCCACTAGCTTTTCAAGACGAATAGTCTAACTGCATAATCTGAATATTTTTAGAATCAATCTCACAAACTTCTGGTTGTAAGTCGATAAAACAATGTAGATGCATCTACTAAAATCATATAAAACTTTCCACATTTGTGGATATATGGGCCCATATTTCGTTCAGATATGCAAGACATACAGTCTCAACTTCAATACAAGAACTTTAAGTTCTAATTCTTTTGGTAAGTGGGATCATCTATATCCTTTGAGAACAAACAACACAAGAACTTCAGGTTCTTTTAGTAAGTGGAATTTAATCAATTCCTTTAAGCAACACCAGAACTTCACGTTCTTTAATAAGTGGAATTTATTCCATTCCTTTGAGAATAAGCACCACAAGAGCTACAGGTTCTTTTAATACATGTGCATGTAAATCTCAATAATTTCTGCACCATTATTGATCAGGATGGTCTAACCGATCATGCCAACTATATATATGTGTGTATATATCTCTGAATTTGTAAACTCCTTGTTTACCATAACATGTAATTCAATCTCACTCGTACATGTCTAGTACGACCATCAAAATTGTTTCTTTAAATAGGAATATATTTATCTCTTTCGGAGCTTTCAATTGAAATTATCTTTTGGTAGCAATATATAGCTCTTCTAGAGCTTTCAACTGACTTTTTGGCTACCAAAACTTATATCCATATTGGCTTATTTCGAATGCCAATTGATAACATATGTTATCTATAATTCCCAAAGGGATAGTTTGCGAACTCATATTGCTCTCTTTATGACTTTGACGAGTATAACACAATGTGAATATGGAATAAAGTTCCATTTGACAATAACATATTTGCTCAACCAGAGCCTTTTGTGATATTAGTACTTCCGGATATAGTATTCACATTATTCTATTGCATTTTAATCGAGAAATGCATAATTGTGCACCTTTCAAAATGTGCTTTGTTTCATTTACTTTAGGTAATAAAAATATGTACTTTGTATCATTCACTTCGAGGAAAGAAAAATATAAAATATAGCACATCATATCAAGTCGATTATCTATCAGAGATAAACTTTCAAGTGCTCTTCCGGAGTATTGATATTTTAGTACTTTGAGAAATACTACTCATATTTTCCCTTGCATTTAAATGGGAAAATTATTTCTTATGCTTAAGTACAATATGAGTACTTGCATTATCTGCTAGGCATAAATAGCCACAATTTTAGGCATAAATAGCCACAATTCATTGTATATTTTATTCCGGAAGTAATCATATTCTTCAAATAATAAATTAACATAAATCGTAAATAAATAATATGTGAAATAAATAAACATAAAGCAAACCAACATAAATAAATAATAAATAAAACGAATTAACATAAGAAAAATCAATTATTCATGTTAGAGGTTATAAGGGAAATAAAATAAATGGTAAATTATTCCCTTCAAGGGTTATGAGAAAATTAACAATATCCAATTGAGTTGGATCAATAACTCCATAATTATTTTCGCCATAAACAAATTTTGTTTATATTTTATTTCATTTATCATTCATGATTATGGATAAAGTCCATAATACTTTGGCGTTTGACAAGTACGAAACCAATGGTTTATAACATTACATTGGTAAAAGGATTTCACTTCCTTAGAATGATCTTTATCACTCTTGTCATCCTTATAACTTCGCTACCAGCGGGTAGAAGTATTCTTAAAATGACTATATTTTTCATGTGTATATTCATAGCCTCGACCACGACCACAACTTTTAATGTGATTTTTTATTCCTCCCATAATATAATCTCACATTCACTTCAGGGAATGGAGTAGAGCCAGTGGGCCTTTAAAACCTTTTTCGCATATCCTTATCACAGAGAATAAAGATTTAATCCTCGTACGCGGCATTGTTAAACCTGCCCACAAGGTCCTTTAAAAACCTCCTTTGAGACCAGTAGCCTCGCAGAACGGGATGTCCAGCCAATTATACTTGGATTATATCGAAATTATGTCTCTAATTGAATAATGATTTACCATGTTTGCATTCACTTCAGGGAATGAAACAGATCCAATAATTGCATGGAATAAACATCATGCTTGCATTCACTTCAGGGAATGCCCCATCATTGATAATTGCATGGAATAAACATCATGCTTGCATTCACTTCAGGGAATGCCCCATCATTAATAATCGCATGGAATAAACATCATGCTTTGCATTCACTTCAAGGAATGCCTCCCATAAAACTTTTTGGATCAAGACGAATTTTCGTAACTTGAAATTGGGAGAAGTCTATGGTCGAGTTTTTTGACGAAGAAGAAATATTGCTTTCAAGCAAATATAGACTTTATAATAATCTTCTTGTAAATCCAAAATCATCATGATTTATCGCACTTTAAAATAATAATATAAAGAATAAAAATAAAACCAAAATTTACCGATATTGATTTTTCTCTCGTGGACAATGGAGACATAGCATATGATCGAGATAGCTTCTCATAATCCCTTTATATCACATCTCTTTCCAAGTCATTTAAGCATATCATGTAAAACTCAAAACACGGTTAAAAATATTAACTTTTACCAAATAAAATGACATAAATAATAATATGAAAAATATCAAATATAATCATATAAGTAAAAGTATGAATAAGCATACCGCTAATTAACCCTTTTAGGAATAAGAGAAAATACACGTAATTTACACCAAACGCAACATCTTCGTCTCTGTCGATTCGTTTTTTGGTTTGTGAGAAGCCACAAATTTATCTCTTTCCAATGTTCGAATAAAATCAAACATACTTCCAAAATTTTCAAAAATTAAAACAAAGTTAAAATATAAAGAGAAAGACAATCGGTAACTAAAAAAAATAAGGAGAAAAAAAAACTTATCTTTGGTTTATTCTATAATCGAATTCTCCTCGGTAACTTCTTTTAAATTATAACGATGAAGACCTCAGTTGATTAGAGTCTCGTGCTGATAACGTGTTGTGAATAAAATAAAGAAGAACAAGAAGAACAAAGAGATGAGAGGAAGAGGGAGATTTGTATTATTCTCAAAATATAGAATTGTATACAATGTCTTTAATGAATCATCTATTTATAGGCATAAGAAGTACATAATACATTAAACTCTAATTCATAGAGATAATATTCCTAATAATAAATAAATCAAACTCCTTTGATAAAGTTCTAATCATGATAGACATCCACATAGATAAATATTCATAACAGAAGGTGTATTTTTTTTTTTTGGCCATAAACGATTGAAATGTATAGAGCATGGACAAGTCAACTCTTCACATGAAGTGCAGGAATTAGACAATAATGAATGTAACTTCGTGTCCGTACTCCATTGTATCCTTTCTATGTATATGTTCTCTTTTATTTATAGATTAATATTTGATATATTACGGATAAAAAAATTACACAAACATACTTATTTTTAAACTTAAATTTTAAATCTAAATTTCTAACTTTAAAATTTTAATAACAAACTTTAAACCATAAATCTTAAATTCTAAACTCATAACCTTTAAATCTTAAAACTAGAATTTTAAATCCCTAAATAACTCCGCTTGTAAAAACTGATTTTTCCACTACAAGTATATAAGATAATAATTCTTTATTTGTTGCACTAAAAGATGCAAACATATCTGTTAAACGTTGGAAATATATTATTGAAATTCTAATATTTTAAGCAGGTAAAACTATATATATATATATATATAATCCCTCCGTCCCATTAATTTTGTCTATTATTGATTTTTTTTGGGTCAATTTTTTTAAACTTTGACCTATTATTATATAAAATTTATTATTGAAAAAAATATAAAAAAATATATTTTATAAACTTTCAATCAAGTAGTTTTAAAATATATATTTTATAAAATGTAATTGTTTAAAATATTTAAAATAATCATGGTCAAAGTTTAAAAATGTTGACTTTTAAAAAGTCAATAAGGGACAAAATTAATGGGACGGAGGGAGTATATATAATAATGTTTAAAGCAATTCTTAACGTTTAGATATATCCACCCCAGATCATGTTCATTGCTGCCCGCACATCTTGCTTGAAATTTTTGTCTCCAACAAACTAAGCACCCAAATACTGCGATTCCATGGCATTTACAAGTCTAACGATGGTAGAAATAACTGAACCCAACCTAAATAAATCATATTTTATTTTTAAAATTGTGAGCCCCGATTGAATTGTATCACAATTTTTTTTTTGAAAATGAGGTTAAATGGGATCAGATTTAAGATATTACTCTGAAATATTTATAAAAATACAATTATATTATACTCATACATATACAATATGAAAATACCCTAACTCATACATATATAATATTTAGTTGGGTAAATTACCAGGGTGACCACCTAATTATTGGGTCTGTCATATTTTGACCACCTAACTAAAAAAATTAAAAATTTAACCACCGAATCATTAAAATCTAACAAGGAAGTGACGTGACTTAATGAAAATTTGTATAACTAGATATTTGATCCCTCTTAGTTACCCACCTGATTAGAGGAGGAAAATAAAACATAGAGTAGTTTTACCTTCACTCAAGATCAAACATAGGTTCCTTGGGAGTAGATGGTACGAGTTTTCCACTGAACCAAATGGTCATTTATAATATATATATATATATATATATATATATATATATAAATATATATAAAATGTTGTCAACTTTAATTTAAATATTATATTTCTACAATATTTAAATGTCTTTTATGCGTATCAAGTGTGTTATGTAAGTCTCCTTAATTCATATTTATTTATCTTTCCTTTCATTAACAACAAACTAAAACATATACTACATTTTGTATTTTATATTGACTACTCGATTCGGTGGCAAACCCACGCCATTTACTCCCAAGGGAACATGGGTTCGATTCCAACTTCAATAAGGTGATGGCACGTGTCACCACCTGATTGGAGGATGAAAATAAATGTATTAAATAAAAATAAATAATTAAATCATTCCAGTAAGGTGGTGACACATGTTAGCACCTATTTGAATGATTAATTTATTTAATTAAATTAAAATTAGGATCAAATTGATATAATAGGTAACTAACATGGACCAAATGTATAATTATACAAATTTTCATTAACAACCACGTCACCCTTCCGTTAGATTTTAACGACTGGTGGTCAAAATAGGACCAATTAAGTAGTTCGATGATCAATTTTTCAATTTTTTAATTGAGTAGTCAAAATAGGACGGAACCAATAATTAAGTAATCACCTAGGTAGTTTACCCTATTTAGTTTAACCTAACTCATTTCCCTTCTTTTTGCGCCGCTGTGCCATTTCATTCTTCACTTCGCTCTTCTTTTTTTCCCCAATTATTTCTTCATTTCAATCTTTGCAGTTAACTCTTCCCAATCTGAAACCAAAGGATGGAAAGGAATACAAGATAAAAGGAGGTTTGAAACTGAATTGTTTGTGCATAAAATATTTACTTATTGCTCCATTGCCTTTTGACCGGTTCCACTTCACCTTGTACACATATTCTTTGTTCCCATGTCAATTCAGACATCATGCTGTTGATAACTTTTCTTTTGGTCCTAATGAGTGTGTGTATAAATAGATAAAGATATTTTGTTTTCAAGTAATATTTTAATTAAAAGTCTATGTTACACAAACTCTTTGTTTTCACGTAATTTGACAGCACTAATTGCTATATAATACCAAGATAGATAGCTCAAATTATCATCTTAATCAAGGAATAAAAGAACGAAAAATGGCAGTGTTGTCGAACTTTTGACTAGAAAGTAGCAGTGGGTGAATTATACATAGAATAATTAAATATTGCATATGTACTTTTTTCTTAATTGATGCAGACATGATTAATCATAGACCTCAAATGTGAATCTTGCTTGTGGAAGTGGAACTACTTCAAGCGCTTCCACACGTGCCAAGGCAGCATCCTCCATGCGGAGGCTTCCGCATGCTGCACAACCCTGTCAGTGGTGGCGTTTGAGGGAATTGTTAGAATCTATTACAATGAATAAAATTGTTTTTTCGTGCTACCAAAGTCGGCAAACATTGACATTGAATTGTGGTGATTTCAAGCATCCTCTTGAGTTTCTGAGAATTGGCTTCTTCCAGGAACAAGTCACAAGGGAAATAGGCTAAGTTACTAAAACAAACGGCCATGCTTTTTCATACACTGCCTACTGCTGCATATGTTGCTCAGATTTCTAGTTAACTACAACAAGACTTAGGAGGATTACCATAATGTAAGTAGCATGCTCGGTCTATTAAAAGGCTAAAAGGATATACCTATTCAAAGTTGAAACCTTGTGTTCCACCTGGCGTATTTTGCAACTTTCCTGCTGTGCCTGTAATCATGGCGTATGGAATTCCAGAAGCCATCAGTACTGATTCATCTGTCTCAGCTAACTTTCTTTGATTGTTTGTCGTAAATCATTGACACGCGTCGTATAGTGTCAAAAATAGAACCTTAAACTCAAATAAATAAGATTTAAAATAATATAACGAGAGTAAGGGTCGATCCGCGGGGAATAGGAACTCTAACCCCTTTCGTTCTGATTTAGACCAATAACCTGTAGAAAATAAAGGGGATTTTAGAGAAGTAATTTGAATGAGAAAAATAATAAGAACGTAAAAATAAATATTGAAAATGAATTATAGATTAAAATAGCCTCAAGCCACGCTTTGCCACGACATCTTCGATCACTGAAGTTGATTTTTCTTCGACTTTCCTGTAGGTTACAGTCTACAAGGCCCAACCCTTGTAACTTACTTCTCGTTGGTAAATTCGACTCCCAGGGCAATCCTTGAAGTCAAACTTTAGTGAATTAGCCACGGCAATCGATGCTAACTCAAATCTGAGTTAGTGCTGGAGAAGCCCATGCTCGGATATTCGTCTCGATGAGAATTGTTTCCGATTTTGATTCTCCTTAGTGGACCGCCACTAAGTTTGTTCTTAGGAAGTTGAATTGGCTACAAGCTTTTCCTCGTCCCCAACGATGGTTTGTTCTTAGGAAGTTGAACTGGCTACAAGCTTTTCCTCGTCCCCAACGATGGATCTAAACCACTTCAAGCCGATGCGCGCTCTCGAAATGAAACAATTGCGATGCCTAAAGATTAGGCCGATTGCCTAATCAATTTTACAAAGAATCTAAAAAGGAGTTGTTGAAGGATTGAAGTATTTTCCTAATCTCACGAGGTTTGTCGGGTTTGGCGTTGCTTTTGGCTAAAGGGAATTTAGTTAAGCATGGTTTGTGAAAAAACCATAATAAAATAAATAAAGAAATGGAGAAAAAGAAATGGAGAAAAATAGAGAGCTTTATTAACTCAAGGAAGAAGAGAACAATGGAAAATGATTGATGATCTAATTCACCCCCAAAGTGGGGTATTTATAGTAGTTGAAAACCCTAAAAACCTAAGATGATAAATCCTAAATTTAAATAAAATTACATAAGATAAATATCCAAATTTTGAAATTTAAAATAAAAATCGGATGATAAGCTATCTTGATAAGTGGACTGATAAGTTATCAGAGTTGCTGACGTCATCTTCTAGAAGGTGCTGACGTGGCGCCCAGTCAGCATTCATGCCGTGGTTCATGCCCATGAATCTGCCCACGACTCCAGTATTTTCTGTAGCATTCCAACTTATTTCCAGCATTACGTAACTTGTACGAGAACAACATAAAAACAGTCCAATTAAGTCCTTCAAACATATATTCGATCAAAATAAGGACTAAAAATATAACCAAAATAAATACTTATCAAATTTCCCCTCACTTATCCGATGCTTGTCCTCAAGTATCTCAAAATTAAACAAACTTAAATTCAAGTTTCCATCTTTAATTTCATGAAGTCTCAAAGGTTTCAATATGATTAAGCATCTAAATATGAAAGAAAATTAAGGAGCAAAAATAGATAAATGGCAAGATTAAGAATTTTAAGCATAAAAAACGACATTCTAAAACCCTACTAACATCAATGTTGCAAACCAAGTACCCTCACAAGGAATCGCTCATGTCACTCAAAGTGTTTAAGGGTAGAGAAAAATCACTCGAGCCAAAGCTAATTAGAGCATAACCATAGGCTTGTGTTTAAATCTAATCTCCACTACTAACATGAATATGATGCAAAAATCAAGAGGTCTTAAAGAGGGGTTGTAATGGGGCTAAGGTAAGGGTAGGATAAAGGCTGAAAATAAGGGCTAAAACTCAAGACAAAAAATTATCCCAAAAAATATATTCGAACTGTTTTTTTTTTCATTCGAACCAAAACTGTTCGGCAGTGTACCTTTTTTTTGAACTGCACTGTTTATTTTTCTGTTTTTATTTTTCTGCAGACTCGAACAATTTCCTGCACTTCTTTTTTTTCTGCACTGTATATTTGAATCAATTCTGCATTGTATATTCGAATCAATTCTGCACAGGTTTTTTTCTCTGCACAGTATATTTTCTGCTGCTGCACTGCACTTATTCGAATCTATTTTTTTAAGACGATTTTTGTCTTGAAAAAGGGAACAAAAGTAATGGAATTGAGAAGAAAAATGGATTAGGCTTAAAATGTGGTGATTTTCAAGAAAAAGGCTAAGGCTAAAAAATTGTTTCACTAGGGGAAATTAATTAAAGGGTAGGTAATTTATTTGGGAAGAGAAATGGTTAAAACCTAGTGCCTCTATCATATTAAAGCATCATAATCAATCAATGTAATCTCAAAAAAAATTTAAAAACAAGTTCTAGAATGCAACTAATTTAGCTAGGCACACTCAAAGAAACAAAGAGCAAATATCATGCATGCTCATTAGGCTCAAAAACTCACAAATATGTCTTGTGTACTTAGGTAAGCATCATGTGGATTAATAGAGAAAGAAAATGTCATATAAAAGATTTTAATCAAAAATTAATCATGCCAAAAATCTACCATGCAACCTAGAATTTTCTAACAAGATAGATACAGAACCATGTGAAAATAGTGAGACAAGGCGAAATTAAGGATTAAACGAAGAACTTAAATTAATAAAATCAAGATTTCAAGCGAACAATCAAGACGGATAAGCAAGATAAAAATTGATAAGCATATCTCCCTCCCCCTCACTTAGATGCATTTTGTCCCAAAATGAAAAATTAAATTAAAAGAGAGGAAAGGAGAGACTCCCCTAATCAATTGCGGTTGTGGGTGCTCGGAGTCGCTGCTGAGGGCGACGTACTGTGGTGGTTGGAAGCGCCGGCGGCCACCGATGACGAGTGGTGGCTGCTGTGGAAGCCGGCGAGCTTGGTTTCTGGTGCGAGGCATAATGGAGATTGACGGAGGGGTTAGTTTCGGGTGGCTGTTATGGAAGAAAAGAAATAAAAAAGAGAAGAAGGGTGGTGTAAAAGGCTGCGGCTTGGGGAAAATAAAATAAAGAAAAAAGTTGAAAGGGGTGATTGGGGGGTTGTGCGGCTGGTAGGAGGTATATAAGGAAAGGGTTTAATGGGTGGGGTCCACGGAATATGTAATTGGTTGAGGGTTGACCGGGTAGGGAATTGTGTAGGTGGGGTCCATGGGTGTTTTAATTGGATTTGAAGTGGGGGTTTGACCGGGTAGATAAGGTTGGAATGTGTTTAAAATATGGGTTTGATTGGGTGGAAAAGGGATAAAATCCGAATATTAAATTAAAAATCCAGCCCACAAAATCTTGATAGCTTCTCATCTCTTTATTCGATCTAAATTATCTGCAAATAAAATAAATAAGAGATCAGATAAAAATAGAATTCAAAATAAAAAAGATAAAATAATGAGATAATAAAATAAATTCAAAAAGATAATTAAAATGAGATAAAAATAAATTTAAAAGTAGATAAGAAAATATTCAAAAATAAATATGAAAAATAATGAAAATTTGAAAAAAAGGATAAAATCAAAATTAAAAATCTAAAACAGATTAGATAATTTCGATTATTTATTCTTTTTTTTATTTATTCTTTTTTTGTTTATTTTAACTAAAAATAAAATTCAAATGACATTAAACTATGACAGTTTAAAATGGAATAAAATAAAAAAAAAGAAAAAAAAAGAAAAAAAAGAAAATTAAATAAATAATAAAAATAATTAAAGTAAAAAGAAGAAAAGAAATGGGTTGCCTCCCATCTAGCGCTTGTTTATCGTCATTAGCTCGACGACCTGATTCAGACTACAGGCATTGCGACAAATACTTCTTCCAGTTCTTGCGCTTTATCCAACTGAGTATTTCCCTACGAGAAATTTTGCGATTATGGGGTTTTTTTACTGGAAAAAATTTTCTTTCACTCTTCAATTTATTTGGAAGTAATTTTAATTCCAAATTCAATCCCTGCAAAATGAAAGAAAACATTTTAGATTTCAATGGAGTTAGGCGTAAATTAGAATGAACAGAAGAAACATTTTTCAACTCCTTAATTTCTTTGCCGTGATCCTTCAAGTCCCTGCACGAATCATAAACAGATTTAGATTCTATAAATTCTTCAACGGCGGGCTCAATAACATCTATAAAATTTATATTAGCAACATTATCAGGATGTCGCATCGCTTTGTAAACATCAAATTTTACCACCTCGCCATCGAACTCCATTGTAAGGATCCCGCTTCTCACATCGATTTTCGTATTTGCAGTACTTAAAAATGGACGACCAAGGAGGATTTTGGAAGAATTATTAGTCCGATCGTTTTCCATGTCTATGACATAGAAATCTGCCGGAAAGATTAAATCTTTTACCTTTACCAGGACATTCTCTAGTAATCCTTCTGGGTAAATTATAGATCTGTCCGCCAATACCTTCGTATCCTTCAAAGGCTCAGCAGAAAGTGAGTTATAAAACGAAAGAGGCATAACATTAATAGAGGCCCCTAAGTCACGCATTGCTCGTTTAATACCCACTTTACCGATTTTGCAGGGAATGACGAACATACCTTGGTCCTTCAATTTTGGTGGCAACTTTCGCTGGAAGACCGTCGATACATGCTCTCCTAGATTAACCTTCTCAATTCCAATAAGACGACGTTTATTAGTACATAAATCTTTAAGGAACTTAGCATACCTTGGGATTTTTCGGATTACGTCGAGGAGTGGAATATTGATCTCTACTTTTTGAAACACATCTAGGATCTCCTTTTCTTATGCTTGTTTGTCTTTTTTCATTAATCTCGACGGGAAGGGTGGTGGTGTAGCGTAGGGAGAAGGTACAGGGGTTGGATCGGGCATACCTTTTCTAGTAGGGGGTGATTACTTTTTTTCTTCTTTCTGTACGCCATCTTCTTTAGCTTTAGGTTCGATGACTGTACCGCTTCGTAGAGTGATGACGTTCACATTCTCTCTTGGATTAGGCTCCGTTTGAGAAGGTAATTTCCCCTTGGATTCTAAGCGACTTACCGCTAACTTCAGTTGACTTATTTGTTTGTCAATTGCTTCAAAGTGAGCTTCAGTCTTTAGTTGAAATTTTTCTTGGGCTAGCGCTAACTTTTCAACAATTAACTCCAACGATGGTTTCTGTGGTTGATATTGTTGTGCTGCAATTGGTTGATAAGCTTGATTTGGCTTCTGGTTTTGCGCGTAACCGAAGTTTGACTGGTTTCTCCATCCCTGATTATATGCATTTCCTATGGCATTGGCTTGAGCAATATCATCTTCCTGAATCATCGGACAACAGTCTGTCGGATGTTCTGGACTAGTACAGATTCCACAAAGTCTAGTTGTTTTCCTTTTATCTGCAACAAGAGTTTGCACTATTTCAGCTAATTTGTCAATCTTATTTTCCAATGAAACTGTACTTACCTCGCGAACCCTTCGAGATGGTTCGCTAGACTGATTGAATCTTTGAGAGTTGGCGGCCATGGTTGATATCAATGTTTTAGCCGCTGTTGGTGTCATGTTGACTAGAGCTCCGCCACTTGCTGCATCTATCACTTTCATGTCCATAGGCGTTAATCCTTCATAAAAATACTGGAGGAGGGTTTGTTCCGACAACCCATGTTGTGGACAATTTGCACACAACTTTTTAAATCTCTCCCAGTATTCATACAAAGATTCAACTTCTTTTTGTTGAATGCTAAGGATGTTGCGCCTGATTTCGCTTGCTTTCGCTGCAGGGAAGAACCTGTCAAGAAAAAGTTTAGCTATGTCAGTCCATGTTGTAACAGAATTAGGGGGTAAATCAAATAATCAATCTTTCGCTATATCAGCTAAGGAAAATGGAAATGCTCTAAGTTTGATTTGGTCATCGGATACTCCCTGTGGCTTTGTACTTAGACAAACCATGTGAAATTCCTTCAAATGTTTATGAGGATTTTCTGTCGGTAAGCCGTGAAAGGTAGGCAAGAGGTGGATCAAACCCGTTTTTAGTACGAACGGTGTTTCGCCATTCAGGAAAGTTATACACATAGGTTGTTGGCCATCGGGCGCTGCATTCAGTTGGCGAATGGTTTGATTTTCGTCTCCCATCGGACTGGGCTCGTAACTCGATTATGCTTCGGATGTGATTTCTAGATTCCGTTCGAATTTCTGTTGGCGTCTTTTGTTTTTCTTTTCCCGAAGTGTTTGTGCGTTCAACTTTCGGGCTAGTGCTTCGATTTCCGGGATGAGATCAAATTGTTCTCCCAGATTGCTCCTGGTCATAAGTCAAATAAAACGATATTAGTACTTTGCCGTATTTCCCGGCAACGGCGCCAATTTTGACACGCGTCGTATAGTGTCAAAAATAAAACCTTAAACTCAAATAAATAAAATTTAAAATAATATAGCGAGAGTAAGGGTCGATCCGCAGGGAATAGGAACTCTAACACCTTTCGTTCTGATTTAGACCAATAACCTGTAGAAAATAAAGGGGGGATTTTAGAGAAGTGATTTGAATGAGAAAAATAATAAGAACGTAAAAATAAACATTGAAAATGAATTATAGATTAAAATAGCCTCAAGCCACGCTTTGCCACGACATCTTCGATCACTGAAGTTGATTTTTCTTCGACTTTCCTGTAGGTTACAGTCTACAAGGCCCAACCCTTGTAACTTACTTCTCGTTGGTAAATTCGACTCTCAGGGCAATCCTTGAAGTCAAACTTTAGTGAATTAGCCACGGCAATCGATGCTAACTCAAATCTGAGTTAGTGCTGGAGAAGCCCATGCTCGGATATTCGTCTCGATGAGAATTGTTTCCGATTTTGATTCCCCTTAGTGGACCGCCACTAAGTTTGTTCTTAGGGAGTTGAATTGGCTACAAGCTTTTCCTCGTCCCCAACGATGGATCTAAACCACTTCAAGCCGATGCGCGCTCTCGGAATGAAACAATTGCGATGCCTAAAGATTAGGCCGATTGCCTAATCAATTTTACAGAGAATCTAAAATAAATAAAGAAATGGAAAAAACCATACTTAATAAAATAAATAAAGAAATGGAGAAAAAGAAATGGAGAAAAATAGAGAGCTTTATAAACTCAAGGAAGAAGAGAACAATGGAAAATGATTGATGATCTAATTCACCCCCAAAGTGGGGTATTTATAGTAGTTGAAAACCCTAAAAACCTAAGATGATAAATCCTAAATTTAAATAAAATTACATAAGATAAATATCCAAATTTTGAAATTTAAAATAAAAATCGGATGATAAGCTATCTTGATAAGTGGACTGATAAGTTATCAGAGTTGCTGACGCCATCTTCTAGAAGGTGCTGACGTGGCGCCCAGTCAGCATTCATGCCCTGGTTCATGCCCATGAATCTGCCCACGACTCTAGTATTTTCTGCAGCATTCCAACTTATTTCCTGCATTATGTAACCTGCACGAGAACAACATAAAAACAACACAATTAAGTCCTTCAAACATATATTCGATCAAAATTAGGACTAAAAATATAACCAAAATAAATACTTATCAATCATAATAGCTTGAATGCCACTGCTAGCTAGAGGTAATTGGCTCAATGAGTACCGAGAGCCGCCGAGAGGTCCAATAAGTGCAATATCACTATCATAGTATTACTATTTTTCATCATCCCTGATTTCCTTCCACTTTATGAACTTGTATTATAAGTTTATTGGGCCTCCGAGTACCCATTGGACTAGTTATAAACACCCCTGCTGCTAGCTCTATAAACGGAGGACTGCAACCTTTGTAAACCATTTCTTTTGCAAGTGAGATCAGGGAAGAAGAGGGAGAGAGAGAGAGAACTATATGTTCAACACCTTTAAAGCTCTGGACACTTGATAAAAAACCTTCCTTCAAGACAAGACGAGCAAAATTTTAATGGCAACAGGAGAAAAACCAGCAATGCCAAAGCATTAGAATATAATGGATGCATGCTATATATAAACAGTAAAAAAAACTTTACAATAATTTGTTTTCATTATCTTAGGCAACTTATAATCTTTAATTAATTTGTTTAAAATTCTTTACATTTTCCCACAAATTTCAGGCTGGGGTCACGCACTCAGGCATGCATAATCTGCAAGTTTTAACTTTTAGACAACCATGTTGATTCTCCAGTTATCCTTCATGTTTTCTGTTCCTGTTTTTTAGATCATCCGAGTAACTATGGATACATGTTGCATTTAGTATGCTATTGGAAAGAGCGATCATATAGATATATTCATTAATCTTGAATGGCATTTGCAATTCGCAATTACAAATTGTTCAAAAAAACGTAGACATTCTAAATTAAAGTAGTACAATGAACAATGTGTGAGAGTCCATTTTGTTAATTCATGAGCAATCACATTGACATATTCCGTCTAATAAATTTAATTTAAATATGACTATTTGTACAAATTTTACTCAAATTTCTTAAAGACGAAGACCAATTAACGATAAATCAGCGGAATATTCAAATTTGGATATGACCATTTCTTTTTTATGGTTTCCGTCCTTTTTTATTGACCAGGCGTTAGATGGATAAGCGATAACAGTCATCTTTCGCTACCTGAAATTCCTTGTATACCCCTGACCCCAATTTCAATCAGAACCATTGGGATTCTCAAATTTGAGATCTTTGCCGTCCAATCTTCCTATAAATATATCATATGGCCTGCTTTCATTTTTAGGTTTTTTTATTCCATTATCCTCTGCCTCTTTTGAAGATCGAAACTGGATCTTGATATTGGTGTAGTTGGAATTTAGATTTCTTGTAGTTTCATTTTTCTGGCAGTATTTTAGCATCGGGTATTAATCTTCTCTTGCCCAATTCTGGTGGGTTAAGAGGATGTAGATGATGCTTAAATTAAAGTTGGGAGTTTTTTAGTTCTCTCTGAACTACTAATTCATAGTTCTTGGAGTTCGGGAACTCCTAAATCTCTTCATCTGGCTTTGATTTTGCATGTAAATCTAACACTTACATCTGGAAATTGGCATGGACTTGTGTTGGTAAATAGTCCATGATGCATGAAGTTTAAGAGGGCGATTGCATCTGGGCATTTGATCACAAGCGCTACTTCTTCTTTTCTTCAAGTAGTGTTTTCATTGTTTGTTGTCTATCAATTGATTTCTTGCCCTAACAAGTAACGAAATAAAACAGTGGGGCGGGAACAACTCTTTTTTCTTTTAAGATATGGAATTCTGCAGCCTGTGGACATCATACTTGATTTGTTACAATTTCTTCTGGAGAATCTTGAGACATATGGACTGGACATGACCAAAGGACATTTCAAATACATAAAAATAAGTTCAAAACAAAAGTAAATAAAAAGATTGAAATAAAAATAAAAAACTTAATTAAAAAAATGTAGGAATTTAAATTTAATTTTAGAGTGAAAATATTAAGAAACATAAAATAAAAATATAATTTTAAATATAAAAAATATATATTAAATTTTATCGGGTGGGTCGGGTACCGGTAAGGAAAAACTTTCGGTCCATGTCCTGGGAAATTTGTTGGGTCGGGTACCCGGCCCGTTCGGGTAATTTTTTTTCCGGGAATTACCTGGTATTTTAGTTTCGGCTCGTCGGGTCAATCGGGTCGGGTATTTTCTCCCACCCCTACCGATGAGCACTGATATATTATTTTTATTAAAGTATTTTTTAGTTTTAAATTTATTTTAAATATTATTAATTAAAATAAACTATTCCAAATAAAAAAATTTAGTTTTTTTTTTTGAAATTAACCCAATTGCCGCTGTATTGACCGCCAATCTCTGTCGTTACTGACCGTAACCGTCACCGTCGTCAACAGCCGTCGCCTGTCCTAATCCTTCGTTGACAACGACCCTTGCCATAAGTGATGCATCTCCTCCAGAGTCCTTAATCGCTCGTTAGTATTCTAGAAGGACTTAGGCCCTAATTTTCATGGGTAATATTTGCCGAAGAGTGTCTCGACCGGAACCAACATTCACCCTGTTCATACTATGTGCATTTACCATCAAATAATCCACGCCATCTTTTAAAATACATGCACTACATAAATCATTGGCAGCAAACTACACTTCGATAACTAATACATTACATCTAATCAATAATTTCATGATAGTTTACAAAATTTAGAATTCGGCTGTTGACGTCGGTGACGGCGACTATAAAGGTTGTCGGAGACGGCGGTGGTTGGTGGTGGGTGCGGCATTAATTGGGTTAATTTCAAAGCAAAAATAAAACTTAGAATTTTTTTGATTTGGGATAGTTTATTTTGATTAATAATATTTAAAACTAAAAAATACTTTAATTAAATTACACTTTTATTTTAAAAATTATAATTACGTATTAAATATTTTAAATTTAAAAAAATTATAAAATAATTTATCAATGTTCATCGATGCTCGTCAATAATGGTGCTCGTCGTTGCTCGACAAACACTATAAAATTTTTCTTTAATTTACAGTGTCATTATTGTTGACATAATAACCTATATTCAAGATCATCTACTAACATCATTGAAAACACTGTAATAATACTTTTTGCAAAAAAAAAATTATTAATAACAAAAGGGAATATCGAGAATGAAACAAATACTTTTTTGGTTTTAATTCATTTTTTGATGGAAGTATAAATACTTAAAGTAACATTAATACTTTCATGAAATTACTTTTTATTTTTAAATTTAATTTAACAAAACCCTGTTAATAAAACTATATTTTTACTTGTTGTGTTTTATTTGCGTTGGATCGCATTTCATCTCATGTTCTATATAATTTGTTATGAATTCATAAATTTAATGGTTTGATTTCAACTTTAAATCCAATTGCTTAAAAATAAGATTATTATAGTTATTTGATTTTTGGAAATGTAGTGAGAAGGTGGAATCAGTTTGGTCGGATCTATCGATTTTTTTTGAACAGTTCGTTTTACTTGGTTTTGTTCTCTAATCTCTCGAGAAATTATTAGATGGATCCGACTCATCACATTATTTATGGTCCATTCAATAATATTTATCTATTTTAGCGCAATTTTCAAGTAATAACTCACTCCTTAATTATATGTAGGAAAGATGTGAAGAATCACCTTGAAAAAAATGAGATGAAATTTTTTTATTGGATAAGACCATAGATGACGTGGGGAGCCATCTAGTATTTTTTTTTTTCAACTTTTGGTCTCTATATTTTAGTTATTTTGAATAAATGAGTTGATTTTAGATTTCTTTTAATATTTGATAAATTTCAAGAGTTTTTCATGAATATTTTAAAATTTATTTTTAAAAATAATTCATAATTCTTATATCACATTTTAAATTATTTTCATTATTTGAAATATATAACACTCGTTTTACATTGTTAAAAATAAAAATAAATAGAAATTATATTATATTTGTTTCAAATAATTATAAATTATAAATTTATAATTTTTTTATTAGACCATCGATTTCCAACCCATTGTTTAAATTTAATTTTCGATTTTGTTGATTTTTAGTGAGGGCTTAAAACAAAGATAAGCAAATATGCTTTCTTTCAATACCTGAATTGGGCTTTCCAAATCAAGTCCACTGTTTTCCCCCCTCTTTTGAGGCTTCAGAGCCCTATTATTGTCTGTTTATGCTTGATATTCTTCTTTTTCTTCTTTCTCCTTTCTTCCTCTTTCAGCTGTTGAGTTGAGATCGCGTTTCACTCAGTTCCGGTGAGTCATTGATTAAACAACTCCTATCTCTCTCTTCTCTATCTATTTCCATCACTTCTATGTGGGTTATAAAGTTACTTTCATAGCTTCAAATAGTTGTAATTTTTTTTTTGGTTTTCTTTCCTTTTCCACTACCATTTCAATGTTTCTACTTTTCTAATACCAATTTGCTCTTAATCGGGTATGATCAACAATAAAATTCTCCCCCTCATTTAATTTGATTTACTTATTGAGTGAGATTGGAAAAGAGAAAAAAGAAGAAGATACGGGAATTGAATTACTTTCAACGTTCTCAAGTTCCTCTATCTCTCTTTCCCCATCATTTTCTCATCAACCAATCACGGTACCTTCTTTGGTTTTCGTTCCAAATTATTCTGCTTTCGTCTCGTGGTACAATTGGGTTCTTGTCAAAGTTTGCCTTTTCTTTCAATGTGCAATGGTTTTGCATGATTATGTTAGAATTTAGCCATTTTCACTTATTCGTAGTCTATATAAATCTATAATTACACTTTTGGAAGCTAAATCCGTGCCCTTGAAATCAGGAAAAAAGATGGGGATTATTGAGAGGATTAAAGAAATTGAAGCCGAGATGGCTCGAACCCAGAAAAATAAGGCCACAGGTATGTGTTCATATCTCTTTACATGCATAAGCTCTTGTATATATTACCTTATTTTACTTTTTACTTCATTCCAAAATCTTTTTTATTTGTTATATTTGATAGTTCTTGATCTTATGGGGAAAAAACTGAATCTGGTAACTATTATTTCACTAATATTTACTCAATACAGAGTACCATCTTGGTCAGCTCAAGGCAAAGATTGCAAAGCTAAGGACACAATTACTAGAGCCACCGAAAGTAAGAATATTTCTTATCTAAACATGAATGGATTTTATTCGTTTTAATATGCATACGGTCAACACTTATTTGGATTTCTCCAAATTCTTCTTTGCCACATTTTAATGTATTTGTGCATATGAATAGTGTTACAATCAATCTTTATGTTTTTTAATAATTCTGAAGTGTTGAATGAAATATCATTTTCCTGTCATTTTAATTATTTTAAATTGTTTAAGCTTATGGCTTTGGTTTTCCACTTTCTAGTACCCATATCTAACATGCCCAAAGGAGTTTTCCTTTTTCTTGCTGGGATGGCTAGAACCTATTTATTGAGTATGATATATTCTGAGTGATCTTAGTGATTATGTTGTTCATTACCTGGCTGGTAACCTATTATAATTGCAGTAGTTTTTCTTTGTACTTGGCATGCAATATCCTTTATCTTTTCCCCCCTCCTTAAAGCTGCTTTTTGAATCTATTATCAGGGTTCTAGTGGAGGTGGAGATGGTTTTGAAGTTACAAAATTTGGTCATGGACGTGTTGCACTAATAGGATTTCCAAGGTCTGCACCTTTATCGTTTGAGTGCATGTTTCCTAAATTTTTTAAGTCATTAAGAACTATTGGCAGCTCATGTGTTTGCAAAAGTAGAAGCATTGTCTTCGGTAAGATGATTTTGGTTTTATCTCACTTAAGATAAATACTATACTGATGATATCATTCTACTGCCAGTACCATCTTTCTGCCATACTTCTCTAGCCTACTCACTCCATCTACTTGGCACTTGCACAACTGTGTAGGAAAATATATGTTGTGCTTTCTGTACAAACATTCATTTGTAGGAATATACATACTTACAGACATGATTATACTCTATGTTGACATTGTTCTTTGAAAAGGGAGCTAACCATTGTGTTGTAATGCAATGCAGTGTGGGGAAATCAACCCTTTTAACCATGTTAACTGGAACTCATTCAGAAGCTGCATCTTATGAGTTTACAACACTTACATGCATTCCTGGTATCATACATTACAATGATACTAAGATTCAACTGCTGGATCTTCCTGGAATTATTGAAGGTGCTTCTGAAGGCAAAGGACGTGGGAGGCAGGTAAATTTTGCAGCTTCCAGTTTTACCTTGTGATATGCTTGCCATCTCTTGGTATAAAACTATCGTTGCCAAATGAGGTAACTGATAAAAGTTTACTGAATGTTGTTTGCTTAAATGCTTAATGTGTTATTCGGTGTGTACACATGGAAGAGATAGTATTACCTCTTTCTTTTCTTGCTTTCTGTTTGTACCTATGATTTGTTCTCTCCATTCTTATGCTTATTTTGGTTGAATAGTTTCTTGAATTTAAGATTACTTCTGAGACTGTTCATTTCTCAGGTTATTGCTGTTGCTAAGTCGTCAGATCTTGTACTTATGGTTCTTGATGCCTCTAAAGTAAGTATCTATATCATAATAGTAGTTTTTTAAGTCTGAGATTTTTTGGAGACTTCTCTTACCTTATTCTTGTGTATTCTGATATGAAAACCCAGAGTGAGGGTCATCGCCAAATATTAACCAAGGAACTGGAAGCTGTGGGGTTGCGTTTAAACAAGAGACCGCCTCAAGTAAGTTCATTGCTAACGTTGTCTATGTGGATCATTATTATACATTAGGCATCTCTATGTTTTAAAATATGGTCGTTTGCCTAAAGAAAAATGAATAATTTTCATATCACAATGGTTTAACATTAACTAGTTCAAAACTTCAAATTGCATAAAAAGTTCTGATGAAATTTAACTTCTGTATTATTGATGTGTCCTTCATTTTGGGTTTGCAGATATATTTCAAAAAGAAAAAAACTGGGGGCATCTCTTTCAACAGTACATTACCTTTATCTCATGTGGATGAGAAACTCTGTTATCAAATTTTACATGAATACAAAATTCACAATGCCGAGGTATGGAGTCTTGTAACGATCAAACTTCTCATTTGATTTATTCATTCTTTCAAATGGTGTTTTCTTACTTGGTATTCCTGATGAACGCTTTTACAGGTTTTATTTCGTGAGGATGCCACAGTGGATGACCTCATAGATGTCATTGAAGGAAACCGCAAATACATTAAGTGTGTGTATGTTTACAACAAGATAGATGTCATTGGTATTGATGATGTGGATAAGTTAGCCCGGCAACCTAATTCTGTTGTGATAAGCTGCAATCTGAAGGCATGTTCCATCTTTTTAAAAATGTTAATGGCTTTTTGTAATAGTAAATAACATGGAATGAAAGTTAAGGAGTATGTTAACAGATTTAAAATGCAAGAATCTTCAGTGACGTGATCAGAACACAATTAGATTTGATAAGATCTGATAATCGCTTCATTTTCTTCTTCATGTTTTTATGAAGATCAATGTTCATTCCCTGTTAAAAGGAAAGTAAAATGCTGTCTACCATACATCAAGAACACAATGCAGAGCAGAATTAGTTGCAGACATATATTGCTTATCAGTTTCATACTTAATGCATGTAATTTGAGAAACATGACCTATATTCCTGTGATCCTGTTGCTTGTGCAGCTGAACTTGGATAGACTACTTTCAAAGATGTGGGAAGAGATGGGGCTTGTTCGAGTATATACAAAGCCACAAGGGCAGCAACCTGATTTCAGTGATCCTGTGGTCCTTTCTGCTGTATGTCACATAAGTTCTCGTCATTGCATTTACCTCTAATAGTCTCTACTGTTAGATTCATGCCAGAAGTTCGCTGATTAATTTTTCTTGGCATGAGATAGGATCGGGGTGGCTGCACGGTGGAAGATTTCTGCAATCACATTCATAGGAGTTTGATAAAGGATGTCAAATACGTTCTGGTCTGGGGCACAAGTGCAAGGCACTACCCTCAACATTGTGGCCTTAGCCATCCTATGCAGGATGAAGATGTTGTTCAGATTGTCAAGGAAAAGGTAATATGAACTGTTAACTCATGTTCATAGTAATCTGATTGTTCTGAACGGCTTTGTAATATTTCATTCCAACAATTTAAGAACTTGCTTGACTGGGGGCATGGGACTATTTTTAATGAAAAACGAAATTGAACAATATGGATATGGATTTTTCCAGGAAAAAGAGGAAGGAGGGAGAGGCCGCTTCAAATCACATTCGACAGCCCCTGCACGGATATCTGATAGAGAGAAAAAGGCTCCATTGAAGACCTAACCATGATAAAAAGATGTCAGCTGGAAGTATAAGAGTTATCCTTTTTTCTTTTCTTTTGTATTTTAAGTAATCTCATCTATTTCCATTGAAGTAGCTGTATTGCAATAAGTACTTGGATGCAAATTTTGGTCTTTTACACTACAATCCAGTTATCTGAAAGAAAACATTGCCTGTCTTCAGATTTAAGGCAGAGGTTGTAAGCTTCAAAGGGGGTTTGTCTTGTCTTCTTTTATTGTGTTACAAGGACTATGAAAATCTCTGTAAGAATTAAGGAACTAGTGTCTTGTTGCTGGGAGGCCTATTTATTTAAACAACAAACAAGTAATTATGCTCAGATGATTTTGGATCAAATTGATGATCTTGCTTCAAATAATGCTTTCAGGTAATATTGGGTGTTCCACTCCACATAAGATTAGTTGTCTGCCACGTCAGAAAATGGTTACCATCAGAGAACAAATATTATGTAGGGTCTGAACATAATTCATATTTTGCCGTACCAAAGATCGGAATACCTCTGTCCTGACCACTTCCACGACATGCTATTTTTGCCACCTTAAAATAACTTGAGTTTTCAAATCTATCTCTTGGATTTGAATTAAACCAGCAATTTTTAAATAATCAAGAAACCAATGTGCTTTAGAACCTGCGAAATTGAAATATATAGAACAAATTTGAAGACATATTGGCCTATATTAAGATAATTTATTGTTTAAGTATTAGCAATTAGCCACACAAATCCTTGATAAGTTTCAGACAAAGCACCGGCTCCAGCTGAACCAAAGTGGCCCCAGGTAGAAGATATGGTGGAATGAATGGTAAATTTGCATACTAGGCTGCAAGAAGTATTAGCCAGAACACTAAGAACACACTGATACTTTCGTAACAAAAGGGGAGAAAACGAGTAAATTCGTGTTCTACCGATGAAGTTTGGAATTAAATGACCATCAGAAAACCTTCCAGTGGGATACTTGAAGAAGGTTTCACCATATGGATAGTAATTTCCCCGAGCACTTGTGTCAATGTAGTTATTATTTCCAGGATCAAACACTGAATCTCCGAAGACAAGCAAGGCGACATGGTTTTTTAGGCAGACTACAGCTGCATACGAGGTTTATAGAAGTTGCAGTAAAATGAAAAAGAAAGAAACACAAGAACAACCTTAAACTCGCCATTCTTATGTCACACTCCTTAGTTTGCATGATATTTATATAAGTTGCCTCTGCTTCCTGCATGAAGCAAGTTAATTATGTTCAATTATTGAACAGAATGAAAGGATGGGAAACTGTTTGGTAGCGGCAAATGTTATCTAACTTTTGCTATTCTAAGCTTTAAAGGGGATTGATCTTCCCTTCCTTTATTGTCATATAAATATTATGAAATCTCTACAAAAACAAGTAGCTTCTTGTTGCTCGGTAGACAATTTCAAATTTCGGAGCTCTTTCTAAGACCTTATTCATTAAAACAACAAACAACTAATTATATGCTGAGATGGTATTGGATCAAAGCATTGATCATGCTTCAAACAATGCTTTCAGATTGTAAGGCCCGGTAATATCGGGTGTTCCGCTCCACATGAGCTCGGCAATCTGCTTGTTGGCCTTGTCAGAAAGATGGCCAGAGTCGAAGAACAAGTATTCACTAGGATCTGAACATAATTCATATTCTGCCACAACCCTCCTTCCTCCGCAGCTGTCGATTCCTCTGTATGGACCGCTTCCACAACATGCTATATTCGACTTGAAACCTTGAAAAAAAAGTAGCTGTAAATTGCGTTGTGGTGGCCATCTAAATTCTAACATAAAATAGCTTGATGAATGATGCATACCATATTTTTGGGGATTGTTCAGCCTTTCACCAAAAGAAATATTCAGATAATGCATCGAGTATTTAAATTGTGCTAGTTTGATCTCCAACTCTTCAAGCGCTTTAGGCAGAGCTGCATCGTTCAGTTTCGCGAGTTCATTAACCGGTTCGAAGCAGGAACCGTTGCTTCCCGGTACAAGTACTTTCAGGGATGGTATACATCCCAATGACCCCATGTTTAGAATCCCAAATTTCCTTCCTCCACTCTTGTGTATTCCCTGGAACATCATCAAAATTAGATATACATGGAGTTGGTTCATGAATCTTAGCATCTATAACTTGAAGTATACGGAACCTACTTTGATAGTCTCGGAGAGATTGCCGATCACCATTCCGACATATTCTTGTTTGGAGAAGGTTTCAAATACCGTGGAGTTTGAGGTTAAAGGTAATATGTAATCATTGGCTCCGACGTTGAATAAATAAACAGCTCTGGAGAAGAAGGCCATGGCTTCTGCATCGCCTAGTTCATGTCTCAACTGCTTTACCACTTTCTTGAAATAACGTAACTGAGTTTTCAAATCTACCACCTGAATTTGTAAAAGAAACCAACGTCCAACAAAAACCTCAATATAGGCTAAGAAAAGCTATTGTTTAAGCATTAGCAAATGGAAATTAGACATACAAATCCTTGAAAAGTTTCAGACAAAGCACCAGCTCCAGCTGAAGCAAAGTTGGCCCCATAAATAAATTGATGATTCCCAGGTTGAAGATACGGCGGACTTAGTGGTAGATTTGCATACGTGGCTGCAAGAAAAATGAACCAAAACACTAAGAACACACTCATGATTTCACTAGGAAAAAGAACAAACAAAAAAAGACAGAAATTTGTGTTGTACCAATGAAGTCTGAAATTAAACGACCGTCAGAGAACCTGCCAGTGGGGTGTTTGAAGAAGGTTTCACCATATGGATAGAAATTTGCTCGACCAATCGTGCCGACGTAGTTATTATTTCCGGGATCAAAGAGTGAGTCTCCAAAGACAAACAAGGCGGCATGATTTTTTTGCAGACTACGGCTGCATACGAGGTTGATAGAACTTGCAGTGAAAAGAAAGCAACACAGGAACAACCTTAAACTGGCCATTCAGTTGCTGAAAGAAAAAGAAGCTTAGTTGCTGGAAAATGTTCACTTCATTTCAGCAAAAATTGTTCATTTTATCAAAAAGTTTTTCACCAAACAGAATTACTACATGTACTTTTCTTCCATTTTGCAGCATGACAAACTTGTATAAAAAAATATTCAACTAAACTAGTGCAGTCAACCAACACTGTCAAATCAGTGTGCGAAAAAACAATATTTCTACAGTACAGTAGCCACGTGATTCGACACGTACAGTATTGAAGAATTAAAGATTGAAGCTGGAGCTTTAATTCTTATCCACTGGCTTTTGATTTTTCAATTCTTTGCCGAGAAAAAAAAATTGAACTTTCTATTTGGTCGACTTTTCAATTCTGATAATCTGGCTTTAGAGTTTTGAAGATTTACCCTCAGCAGTCAGCATTAATAGTCAAGAGTTGCAACTCCCAAAATGGTCCAAAGTTAGGCACCGAATCCGATTTAAGGCTGCATAAACACTTTTTAGGTAAGCCAAGAAGTGTGAAAGTATAGGGGTAAACGAGCCAAATCTAGCTCGAGTAGTGTTGAACTCGAATTCGGTTCAAATCTTGTTAAGAATTTGAGTCGAGTTCGAGCTTGAGTAGTTTTTAACGAGCCTGAATAATCTGAGCTCGAGTCAAGTTCGAGTTTGATTCGAGTTCAACCAAGTCGAGTGTTGACCGAGTCGGACTCGAGTAGCTCATGATCTGTCTCGCCTCATTTAAATTCATATTAGGAAAAAAACTTTGATACACATGTTATACAAACTTGTTAATTTTAATTTTAGGGTTTAGGGTGTTAGTTTAGGTTTTATAGGTTTATGTTGTTGGGTTTAGAGTTTATATTTAGATTTAGGGTATATGTTTTAGGATTTTAGGTTTAAAATTTTAAATTTAAAAAAATTAATATATTATATTTTCGAGCAGCTCGCGAGTTTTTCAAGTCGAATATCGAGTAGTTCGACTCAGCTGTTAAGAACTTAAATCGAGTTTAATTAAATTGAGTATTGACCGAACTTTGAACTAATCGAGCTCGACTAGCTCGCGATTTGTTTCGTCTCATCTATGTGAAACATAGTGATATACTCTCTATATACGTGATCTCTATAATTATTGGATAACTATATTATTAAAAAAACAAATATAAGATAATCACAATCTATTTGAACCCGGCAAATCCTAAAGCTACTTTATTAACGGTCAATTTTTAAATTAGTTAAATTAAATATTAGTGTTTAAATATCTATCAGGTCATTGTTTGAGATTTAATCCCAAATTTTCTAGTTTAAATACTAATTAGGTCATTATATTTGAAGTGAGGCAATTTATTAGCTCCTAACGGTTCATTCTAGTTTTTTCCCCTAGATAATTGTTATATACATTCAATACTATAAAAACAAAACAGATTTATAATTTTTTGAATAGTCCAAAGTTAATTACAATGTTGTAAACTTGTAATCTTTTGACAATGTACATACACATTGTGGAAGAGCGATTGAACTCGAGTTTCTTAAGATAAACATTATCTGTTTTTTCACTAGGACCACTTATTGTGTTCAAACAAGCTTATAATTTATAAGTTTATTTAAGAAAAATAATTGAAAGACAGGTTGCACCTTTTATAAATTTATTTGTGGAGTTTTTTTATTCCACCTGCAATAATAATTCTTAATTATTTGGTTAATGGTAAATTATCATTAAGTGTTTGAATGTAAGCAATACATGAATCTAACTTAATGGTATATATGAACCTCTTTAGTTCAGAACAAGAAATTTTATCTAAACAATATTAAAAGACTCCAAGTCAAATTAACCAATGGATGAAAAAAAAGTGAAATTGGCAAATAACTGTGAACAGGATGCAAATTTCATACAAAAGTGATCATTTTATTTGATGAAATGAACCTAATGCTTTATATATAGAATCATACAGTATGTATTGTATCCAAATTTTGCATTAATGAAATTGAAATAGGTTCTTCAAATTATAAGGTCCAACATCATGAGAATTACTTTTTCCACCCCACATTTGATCTGCCAATTGTCTGTAGATTCTTTCGGTGAGATGGAAAGAGTCCCAAAACACATACTCTTTCGGATTCTTACAAAGTTGAAACTCCTTCACTGTCCTTTTCCCCCCACAGCTGAATACTCCTCTATACTTCCCACTTCCACAACATGCTGTCTCCCCTTCCTTGAAACCTTGGTCACACGTACAAAATATTTTCCACCCCAATGTTAATTGTAATTTCTCGGGAAACAAACATATACTTCCATTACATATTTGACAGTGTCTTTACGAAAAACCTTTTAGAAAAAGGTTACCAAATTATGCTTTACCCCATAAGCTTTGTGCTAGTATATAAGCTCTCAAGTTTCGCAACATCTCGAGGTTTCAAATAAGCTGCTAAATTATGCCTTTTTACCTTTTGACCAATCATCACATCTTTTTTGGTTTTAGTTTTGAATTTCTTTTGACACAAGGTTCAAACTTTAAAAATATACAATAATTATGAAAACCATAGATTTATGTTAATTACTGGTCCCCCCCCCCCCCCCCCCCCCCCCCCCCCCTATGGTGTCAAGTTGATTAAAAACTTAGGGCAAAAAAAACTACAGTTAATAATGAGCAATATGCAATATGCATTCTTTTAATTTGCATGTGTTTGTGTTTGTGCCGTACGTACCATATTTAGAAGGATGTTG